>JADFUC010000443.1:0-166346 GCA_019722365.1 Lithospermum erythrorhizon
TGAAGTTACGCTGTTTAAGAGCTTGATTTTTGATTTGCTTTTGCTTTTGTAGACTCACTCGCAGTAGTTGATGATCATAGGTCTTCTACATCACATTCTGAGTTTGCCTGAGTCATAGTTTCAGATGTGTTAACCAATATACATATAAAATATATATTAGACTTAGGCATACATTGGTCTGAATGACCTTGAGTATTGATGGTATTTAGTTAGGCGGAGGACTTTCATTTCTATTAACCACATGCTCACGAATCATTCTATTTATGCTTTTTAGTCTTGTCTGCATATCCTCTTTGATCCTACATATAACGATCGCCCCTTCTTCTTTTCCAACCCTCTCGCCTTTGGGATCTTTGACTTTATGCCTTTTTCTTTCTTTTGCTTTGGTAATGTGAGAAGATAGCTCGAGCCTCATAATCTCGGCATTAACTCGAAGTTGGGCGACCGCTTAAAGACGGGTAATCGGAATTTTTCGCTTTTCAACTTTTTGTAGCTTCTTTACAGATTTATTTCTCCAACTCGATGTTCTGACATGGTGTCAAGGCCACTGCTTATGAGTCTAGTTTCGGGCATGCTGAATTTTCGGCACTTCGAGGTTGGTCGTCCGACCATACATACGTATGCTATACCCGAACATGTTTTGTGTTGTATCAGGCATTCATGTAGGATATGATGGCCTTGAACATATAGCATGGAACTTTAGGGCTTTGTTGCATTCTTTGCTTTTGACCGACTTTATAAGAGCTCTCGATTGTTTGATTTACTTATCTTCTTTGCTTAGACTCAACAAGGAAAATTGATGATCATAGGTCTTTCTACATTCATTATTCTTGAGTTTGCCTTGAGTCATAGTTGGGATAGGTTAACTAATATACATATAAAATATATTAGACTTACGATACATCGTCCGGACACCTCGAGTATCGATGGTATTTAGTTGTGCCGAGGACGCCCTCTTCATTTATTAACCACATGCTCACGAATCATTCTATTTATGCTTTTAATCCTTGCTCCTGTACATCCCTTGGTCTCGTGTGGGACGCGGCAAGTAACTCTCTTTCTTCCAACCTTCGCTGAGATTGTCTTTTGACTTTATTTTTGCTTTTTGTTGCACGCGAGTAAGGTATTAGTTCGGTTCTCATAATCTCGGCATGTAACTCGAAAGTTACGACCGCTTAAAGATGGTACCGAATTTTCGCTTTTCAACTTTTGTAGCTTTATTGCATTTATTTCTCCCAACCGATGTCATCAAAGGAAGCCATAGCCACTCGCTTACGAAGTCTAGTTTCGCATATTTTTCGAATTTTCTCGCACTGAGGTTGGTCGTCCGACCAAGGGGCATATGTATGTTATACCCGAACATGTTTTGTGTCAGAGCTGTGCATTTCAATGCAGGATAGATACTTCGAGGATATAACATGGACCTTAGACTTTGTCGCATCCTTCCCTTTTCGCTTTTGACCGACCCCTATAAGAGCTCGATTGTTTGATTTACTTATCTCTTTGCTTTCAGAGACTCACCATGAGGTAGTTGATGTGATCATAGGTCTTCTTCATTCATTATTTCGCTTTGTTTTTGAGTCATAGTCAGATAGGTTAATATACATATAAATATATATTAGACTTATGATACATCGTCCTGGAATCACCTCGGCATTGACGGTATTTAGTTAGGGCTGAGGACGCCCTTTCATTTCTATTAACCACATGCTCATGGAATCATTCTATTTATGCTTTTTAGTCCTTGTCTTAGGATCCTCAGTCTCGTGGACGCCGCGCAACGGTGACGTCTCTTTTTCCAACCCTCTCAGCTCTGGAGATTGTCTTGACTTTATGCCTTTTCTTGCTTTTTGCTTGGTAATGTGAGTACAAGATTAGCTCACTTCATAATTCGGCATGTAACTCGAAGTTATGACCGCTTAGCATGGCATCGGAATTTTCGCTTGCAGCTTCTTTGCTGCATTATTTTCCCAACTGATGTCTGATTGGGGCGAGGCTGCGTCACCTGCTATGAGTCTGGGCTTCGGCATATTTTTCGAATTTTCTGACTGAGGTTGGTCAGTCCGACCTGCACCGAACATGCTTTGTGTTGTATCACAAGATTCACGCAGTGATGCGATGGCCTTGGTGATATAACATGGACCTTAGGACTTTTTTGCATCCCTTCTTTGCTTTTGACTCGACCCTTTATAAGAGCTCGATTGTTTGATTTCATTTATCTTTGCTTTTAGATCATGGTAGTCGATGATCATAGTCTTTCTACATTCATTATTCTTTGAAGTTTGCTCTTTGAGTCAGATAAAGCTAAATCAATATACATAAAATATATATTAGACTTAGGCATGCATTGGTCTGAATGACCTTGAGTATTGATGGTATTTAGTTAGGCAGAGGACGCCCTCTTCCTTTCTATCGACCACGTGCTCATGTAATCATTCTGTTTATGCTTTTTAGTCCTGGTCTTGGTACATCCTCGTCTCTCGTGATCTTCGCAAGTAACGAGACGCCCCTTCTTTCTTTCCAACCCCCGCCTGAGATTGTCTTGACTTTATGCCTTGCTTTTGCTGTGAGTAGCGTTAGTTTGCCTCATACCCGGCACGTAACTCCGAAAGGCGACCTTAAAGACGGTATCAAATTTTTTCAAGTTTCAACTTTCGTAGTTTCTTACAGATGGCTTTTCCAACTCGGATTAAGAAGCTTGCGCCACTGCTATGAGTCTAGTTTCGGGCATATTTTTTTCGAATTTTCTGCACTGAGGTCGTCGTCCGACCATAAAGATACGTATGTTATACCCAACATGTTTTGTGTCAGACAGTATTCACGTAGGGATGATGGCCTCTGGAGGATATAACATGGACCTTAGACTTTTGCATCCCTTCCCCTTTGCTTTGACCGACCCTCTATAAGAGCTCGATTGTTCGGGATTTACTTATCTCTTGCTTTGCACTACCGCGAGGTAGTTGATGATCATAGGTCTTCTTCTACCTTCATTATTCTTGAGTTTGCCTTTGAGTCATAGCTTGGGATAGGTTAACCAATATACATATAAAATATATATTAGACTTATGCATACATCGTCTCGAATGACCTGAGTATCACGGTATTTCTACAGCGAGGATCTGCCCTCTTCATTTCTATTAACCACATGCTCACGGAATCATTCTATTTATGCTTTTTAGTCCTTGTCTTTGGTACATCCCTTGGTCTCGTGGACGCCAAAAGAATTCATGACGCCCCTTCTTCTTCAAATCTCTCGAGATTGTCTTTGACTTTTATGCCTTTTCTGCTTTTGCTTTGCACGCGAAGAATAAGATTAGCTCAGCCTCATAATTCGGCATGTAACTCGAAAGCGTGACCAGTTAAAGTATGTACCGAATTTTTCGCTTTTCAACTTTAAGCTTACAGATTTATTTCTCCCAACTGATGTCCGGACAATGGCGGCTCATACCACTGCTTACGTAGCCTAGCTTCGGGCATATTTTTTTCGGAATTTTCTCGGCACTTGAGGTTGGTCGTCCGACCTCATAAGCATATGTATGTTATACCCGAACATGTTTTGTGTTGTATTGTGCATTCACGTAGGATAGGATGGCCTTGAGGATATAACATGGACCTTTGTGGACTTCACAGATCCCTTCCTCTGCTGACTCCGAATTCCTTTATAAAGAGCTCGATTGTTTGATTTATTTATTCTTTGTTGTGAGACTCAAATAAGAGGAAGGATGATCATAGTCTTTCTACATTCATTATTCTTCATTGCCTTTTGAGTCATAGTTGATAAAGTTAACTAATATACATATAAAATATATATTAGACTTATGATGTTATATCGTCCGAATGAATTGAAAGTATTGGATGTATTTAGCTAGGCGGAGGATTTCTATTAACCACATGCTCATGGAATCATTCTATTTATGCTTTTAGTCCTTGTCTTCACACTGGTCTCGGACGCCAGCACGACGCCCCTTCTTCTTTTTCCAACCCTCTCGCCTCAGATTGTCTTTGACTTTAGAGGCCTTTTTCTTTGCTTTTGCTTTGGTAATGTGAGGTGTATTAGTTTGAGCCTCATAATTCTAAGATGTAACTCGAAGTTATGACTCAAGTAAGACGGCATCGAATTTTTCGCCAACTTCAGAGCTTCTTTACAGATTTATTTCTCCCAACTCGATGTTCTGATTGGGGCGAGGCTTCAAGGCCACTGCTATGAGTCTAGCTTCGGGCATATTTTTTCTCGAATTTTCTAAGACCTCGAGGTTGGTCGTCCTAATTACAAGCATATGTATGTTATAATTCAACATGTTTCAGGTCAGATTACAAGATTCACGTAGATGACGGCTCGAGGATATAACATGGACCTTTAGGACTTTGTTGCATCCCTTCCCCTTTGCTTTGATCGACCCTCTATAAGAGCTCGATTGCTTGATTTATTTATCTTTGCTTTGTAGACTCACCGCGGTAGCTGATGATCATGTCTTCTTCTACATTCATTATTCTTCGCTTGCCTTGGAAATATAGCTTGGATAGGTTAACCAATATACATATAAATATATATTAGACTTATGCATACATTGTCCGAATGACCTGAGTATCGATGGTATTTAAGCCAGCTTAAGACGCCCTCTTCATTTCTATTAACCACATGCTCACGAATCATTCTATTTATGCTTTAGTCCTTGTCTGCATATCCCTTGGTCTCGTGATTGCACCAGACGCCCCTCTTTCTTTTTCCAACCCTCGAGATTGTCTTTGACTTTGTGCCTTTTCTTTGCTTTTGCTTTGGTAATGCTGAAGTAAGGTATTAGTTTGAGCCTCATAATCTCGGTACGTAACTCGAAGTTATGACCGGCTAAAGATGGCATCGAATTTTTCTGCTTTCAACTTTTTGTAGCTTCTTTGGTTGCATTTATTTCTCCCAACTCGATGTCCGACAAGTGGTGCCACTGCTTATGAGTCTGGGCTTGGGCATATTGAATTTTCGCACTGAGGTCGGGTCGTCCGACTCATACATATGTATGTTATACCCAACATGTTTTGTGTTGTATTGCGACCACGTAGGATGTGACGTTTCGAGGATAACATGGACCTTAGGACTTTGTTGCATCCCTTCCTCGCTTTGACCCACTTTTATAAAGAGCTCTGATTGTTTGATTTACTTATCTCTTGCTTTCAGAGACTACCAAGTAGTAATGATGATCATAGGTCTTTCTACATCTATTATTCTTCGCTTGTTTTGAAGTCATAGTCAGATAGGTTAACCAATATACATATAAAATATATATTAGACTTATGATACATCGTCTGAATGACCTTTGAGTATTGATGGTATTTAGTTAGCGAGGACGCCCCTCTTCATTTCAACCATGCTCATGGAATCATCTCATTTGGCGTTTAGTCCTTGTCTTGGTACATCCTGTCTCGTGGACGCCGCGCAACGAGACGCCCCCTTCTTCTTTTTCCAACCCTCTCGCCGAGATTGCCTTGACTTTATGCCTTTTTCTTGCTTGCTGCAATGTGAGTATTAGTTCGAGCCTCATAATCGGCATGTAACTCGAGTTATGACCGGCTTAAAGACGGTAATCGAATTTTTCGCCAACTTTGTAGCTTCTTTACAGATTTATTTCTCCCAACTCGATGTTCGACGGCGAAGCCAAGGGCCACTGCTTACGAAGCCCAGTTTCTCGGCATATTTTTTCTCGAATTTTCTCGGCACTTCGAGGTTGGTCGTCCGACCATAAGCATATGTATGTTATACCCGAACATGTTTTGTGTCAGACAGCATTCACGTAGGATAGATGGCTCTCGAGGATATAATACTGACCTTTAGGACTTTGTTGCATCCTTCCTTTGCTTCGACCGACCTCATAAAGAGCTCGATTGTTTGATTTACTTATTCTTTGCTTGTGAGACTACCGCGAGGTATCAGGTCTTCTTCACATTCATTATTCTTCGCTTTGCCTTGAAATATAGTTGGGATAGGCTAACTAACATACAGTAAATATATTAGACTGTCTCAACGACTCAGTATCGGGATGGTATTTAGTTAGCTTTATGATTTTCATTTATTAACCACATGCTCATGGAATTATCTGATTTATGCTTTTTTAGTCCTTGTCTGGGTACATCCCGTCTCGTGGACGTTATAAGTAACGAGACGCCCTTCTTCTTTTTTCCAACCCTCCGCCTGAGATTGTCTTTGACTTTATGCCTTTTCTTGCTTTTATGGTAATGTGAGTAGTATTAGTTTCGAGCCTCATAATTCGCAATGTAACTCGAGTTATGAGATCAAGTAAAAGATGGTACGAATTTTTTCGTTTTCAACTTTTTGTAGCTTTCATGCATTTATTTCTCCCAACCGATAAACTGACAAGCGAGGTCAAGGCCACTGCTTATGAGTCTAGTTTCGGGCATATTTTTCGAATTTTCTCTCAAGACTGAGGTTGGTCGTCCTAATTCCTCATACATACGTATGTTATACCCAACACGTTTTCTTGTGTCAGATTACAAGATTCACGCAGATAGATGGGCTGAGGACATAACACGGACTCCTTAGGATTGCTGCATCCCTTCCCCTTGCTTTGACCTAATCTCTTTATAAGAGCCTCGATTGTTTGATTTGATTTATCTCTGCTTGCACTACCATGGTGTAAATAATGATCATAAAAGTCTTCTTTCTTACATCTATTATTCTTGAGTTTGCTCTTGAGTCATAGCTTGGGGATAGGTTAACATACATATAAAATATATTAGACTTATGCATACATCGTCCGAATGACCTTGAGTATTGATGGTATTTAGTTAGGCAGAGGACGTCATCTTCCTTTCTATCAACCATGTACTCCTGGAATCATTCTATTTATATTTTTTAGTCCTTGTCTTGGTACATCCCTGTCTCGTGGGATTGGCAACGAGACGCCCTCTTCTTTTTCCAACCCTCTCGCTCAAGATTGTCTTTGACTTTATAGCCTTTTCGCTTTTGCTTCGCACGCGAAGAAATAAGAATTAGTTTGAGCCTCATAATTCGGCATGTAACTCGAAGTTATGACCGTTTAAAGATGGTAATCGAATTTTTTGCCAACTTTGCAGCTTCTTTACGTATTTATTTCTCCCAACTCGATGTCCGGACAAGCGAAGCCAAGGCCACTGCGATGAGTCTGGGCTTCGGGGCATATTTTTCTGAATTTTCTCAGACTGAGGTTGGTCGTCCGACCATAAGCATATGTATGTTATACCCGAACATGTTTTAGTTGTATTGTGCATTCACGATAGGATGGCTTGAGGATATAACATGGACCTTTAGGACTTGCACCTTCCTTTTGCTTGACCCACCCTTTATAAGAGCTCGATTGCTTGATTTACTTATCTTTGCTTTTGTAGACTCACCAAGTAGGTAGTTGATGATCATAGGTCTTCTTTCACATTCATTATTCTTGAGTTTGCCTGAGTCATAGTTGGGGATAGGTTAACCAATACATATAAAATATATATTAGACTTATGTACATCGGGTTCGGAATCTACTCAAAGATTGATGGTATTTAGTTAGCGGAGACGCTCTCTTCATTTCTATTGACCACATGCTCATGGAATCATTCTATTTGTTTTTAGTCCTTGTCTTGGTACATCCCTTGGTCTCTGTGGACGTTGGCAGTACCAGACGCCCTTCTTCTTCAACCCTCTCGCTTCGAGATTGTCTTTGACTTTATGCCTTTTTCTTGCTTTTGCTTTGGTAACGCGAAGAAGCATTAGTTTGAGCCTCATAATTCGCATGTAACTCGGGAAAGGCGACCGCTAAAGATGGTACTGAATTTTTCGCTTTTCAACTTTTAGCTTCTTTAGATGAGTTTCTCCCAACTCGGATGCCCTGATCAGCGGTGCTCAAGCCACTGCTTACGAGTCTGGGCCAAGCATATTTTTTCTAATTTTCGCACTTCAGGTTGGTCGTCCGAATTCATAAGCATATGTATGTTATACCCAACATGTTTTGTGTTGTATCAGTATTCACGCAGACAGGATGGCTCATAACATGGACCTTTAGACTTCAAGGTATCCCTTCCCTTGGCTTTTGACCTAATTCTTTATAAGAGCTCGATTGTTTGGATTTACTTATCTTCTTGCTTTTGTAGACTCAAATAAGTGAGGTAGTTGATGATCATAGGTCTTCTTTCTACATATTCTTCGCTTGCTCAGTCATAGTCAGATAAAGTTAACCAATATACATATAAAATATATATTAGACTTATGCACAGATGTCAAGTTCAACGACCTGAAAGTATTGATGGTATTAGTTAGCGGAGGACGCCCTCTTCATTTATTAACCACATGCTCACCATTTTATTTATGCTTTTTAGTCCTTGTCTTGGTAATATCCCTTGTCTCGTGGACGCCGCGTAACGCAGACGCCTTCTTTCTTTTCCAACCCTCGCCTGAGATTGTCTTGACTTTATGCCTTTTTCTTGCTTGCTTTGGTAATGTGAGAGATGGTTTGAGCCTCATAATCGCATGTAACTCGAAGCATGACCGCTAGTACGGTAATCGAATTTTTTCGCCAACTTTCAGAGCTTTACGATTTATTTCTCCCAAACTGGGATTAGTGAGGCGCCACTGCTTATGAGTCTAGTTTCTCGGCATATTGAATTTTTCTCGCACTTGAGGTTGGTCGTCCGACCATACATGATAATTCAATGCTTTGTGTCAGGACAAGGCATTCCAATGTGATGTGATGGCCTGGTGATATAACATGGACCTTTAGGACTTTGTTGCATCCCTTCCCTTGCTTTGACCCACCCTTTATAAGAGTTCGATTTACTTATCTCTTTGCTTTTGTAGACTCACCAAGTAGTAGCCGATGATCATAGGTCTTCTTCTACATTCATTATTCTTCGCTTGCTCAGCCATAGTCAGATGTTAACCAATATAATATATAAAATATATATTAGACTTATTTACATTGGTCCGAATGACCTGAGTATTGATGGCTAGTTAGGCTTGAGGACGCCCTTTCATTTCTATTAACCACATGCTCATGGAATCATTCTATTTATGCTTTTTTGGGTCCTTGTTCGCATATCCTCGTCTCGTGGACGCTGCGCAACGAGACGCCCCTCTTCTTTCTTTTTCCAACCCTCCGCCTCGAGATTGTCTTTGACTTTATGCCTTTTCTGCTTTTGCTTTGGTAATGCGAAGAAGGTATTAGTTTCAGCCTATAATCTCGGCACGTAACTCGAAGCATGCATCGCTTAAAGACGGTAATCGAATTTTTCGCCAACTTTTGCAGCTTCTTTACAAGTATTTATCTCCCAACTCGATGTCCGATTGGGGTGAGTTTGCTTCACTGCTTATGAGTCTAGTTTCTGCATATTTTTTTTCGAATTTTCTCGCACTTCAGGTTTGGGTCGTCCGACCTCATAAGCATATGTATGTTATACCCGAACATGTTTTGTGTTGTATTGTGCATTCACGTAGGATAGGATGGCCTTGAGGATATAACATGGACCTTTAGGACTTTGTTGCATCCCTTCCCCTTTGCTTTGACCGACCTTTATAAAGAGCTCGATTGTTTGATTTATTTATCTCTTTGCTTTCAGAGACCTCACCGCGGTAGTCGATGATCACAGTTTCTTCTACATTCATTATTCTTCGCTTGCCTTTGAGTCATAGTCAGATAAAGTTAACTAACATACATATAAAATATATATTAGACTGCATATTGGTCCAATGACCTTGAAATATGGTATTTAGTTAGGCTGCAGGACGCCCTCTTCATTTCATTAACCACATGCTCAGCTGAATCATTCTATTTATGTTGTCTTGTTCGTACATCCCTTTGGTCTCAGGACGCCGCAAGCAACGAGACGCCCCTTCTTCTTTTCCAACCCTCTCGAGATTGCTCCTGACTTTATGCCTTTTCTTGCTTTGGTAACGCGAGTAAATAGAGTCAAAACACCAAGTATGTAATCAGTTATGACTGCTAAAGATGAATTTTTCAAGTTTAACTTTTTGTAGCTTTACGTATTTATTCTAACTCGAAAACTGATTAAAGGAAGCCACAATACTCTTTATGAGTCTAGTTTCGGGCATATTTTTTCGAATTTTCTAAGACCAGGTTGGTCGTCTCACCATACATATGTAGTTATACCCGAACATGTTTTGTGTTGTATTGTGCATTCACGTAGATAGATGGCCTTCGAGGATATAACATGGACCTTTAGGACTTTTGTCAGTATCCTTTCCTTTGCTGAATTCCACTTTATAAGAGCTCGATTGCTTGGATTTACTTATCTCTTTGCTTTTGTATTCCTCACTGCGGTAGTTGATGATCATAGGTCTTCTACATTCATTATTCTTCTCAGTTTGCCTTGAGTCATAGTTGGGATAGGCTAAACCATACATATAAAATATATTAGATTATATTACATCAGTCTGACAGTATCACGGTATTTAGTTAGGCGAGACGCCTTCATTTCTACAACCACATGCTCATGGAATCATTCTATTTATGCTTTTTAGTCCTTTGTCTTTGGTACATCCTTGGTCTCGTGATGCTGGCAGACGTCTCCCCTCTTCTTTTCCAACCCTCCGCTCGAGATTGTCTTTGACTTATGCCTTTTCGTTTTTGCTTCTGCACGGGAGAGGCATTAGTTTGTTCTACACTGCATGTAACTCGAAAGGTGACCGCTTAAAGATGGTATCGGTTTTTCGCTTTTCAACTTTTAGCTTCTTTGATTTATTTCTCCCAACTGATGCCCTGACAAGGAAGCTTCACCAAGTATTTAGTCTAAGCCAAGCTTTCGAATTTTCTAAGATTGAGGTTGGTCGTCCGACTCATATATGTATGTTATACCCGAACATGTTTTGTGTTGTATTGTGCATTCACGAGGATGATGGCTCGGGAGATAACACGGACCTTAGACTACCGCATCCTTCCTCGCTAATTCCACCCTTATAAGAGCTCATTGTTTGATTTACTTATTCTTTGCTTTTAGACTCAACAAGTAGGTAAGATACCTATAGGTCTTTCATTATTCTTCTGCTGTTTTGAGTCATAGTCAGATAGTTAACCAATATACATATAAAATATAAGGTTAGACTTACGCATAAGTCAACCAATGACCTGAAAGTATTGATGGTATTTAGTTAGGGCGGAGGACGTCTCTTCATTTCTATTAACCACATACCATGGGAATCATTCTATTTATGCTTTTAGTCCTTGTCTGCATATCCCTTGGTCTCGTGGACGCTGGCAAGTAACCAGACGTCCCTTCTTTTTCTTCCAACCCTCTGGCTTCGAGATTGTCTTGGACTTTATGCCTTTTCTTGCTTTTGCTTTGGTAATGAGTAGTGCATTAGTTTGAGCCTCATAATCGGCATGTAACTGAAGTTATGACCGTTAAAGATGGTACTGCTTTCAACTTTTTGTAGCTTCTTTGGCTGTTTATTTCTCCAACTCGGATAAACTGATTGGGGGCGAAGTCATACCACTGCTTACGAAGCTCCTAGTTTCTAAATATTTTTTTCGAAATTTTCTATTCATAAGAAGTATGTATGTTATAACCGAACATGTTTTGTGTCAGATCAGGCATTCACGCAGATGTGACGGGCCAGGATATAACATGGACCTCAGGACTTTGTTGCATCCCTTCCCCTTTGCTTTGACCGAATTCTTTATAAGAGCTCGATTGTTTGATTTACTTATTCTTTGCTTTAGACTCACCAAGTAGTTGATGATCATAGGTCTTTCTACATTCATTATTCTTCTGTTTCGAGCTGATAGTTAACCAATATATATAAAATATATATTAGACTTAGGCATACATTGGTCTGAATGACCTTGAGTATTATTTGTATTTAAGAAGTGGAGGACGCCCTTCATTTCTATTAACCATGCTCATGGAATCATTCTATTTATCCTTTTTTTTAGTCCTTGTCATGGCACATCCTCGTCCGTGGACGCCGCGTAACGAGACGCCCCCTTCTTTTTCCAACCCTCTTGAGATTGTCTTTGACTTTATGCCTTTTCTTGCTTTTGCTTTGGTAATGTGAGTAGTGCATTAGCTCAGCCTCATAATTCGCAATGTAACTCGAAGTTGCACTCCAGCATGCACCGAATTTTTCTATTTTCAACTTGCAGCTTTTTACAGATTTATTTCTCCCAAATCGGATGTCCGATTAGTGAGGCTTGCGCCACTGCTTATGAGTCTAGTTTCGGCATATTTTTTCGAATTTTCACATTGATATATCGTCGACCTCATACATATGTATGTTATAACGAACACAAGCCAGGTCAGACAGGCATTCACGTAGGCCAGCATGTCTGAGGATATAACATGGACCTTTAGGACTTTGTTGCATCCCTTCCTTTACTTTGACCGACCTCATAAGAGCCTCTACTTCTGTTTTGATTTTTCTTGCTTTTCAAATCATGGTAGTCACATCATGGTGCCTTCTTCAAGCATTCATTCTTTGAGCTTGCCTTTGAGTCATAGCTGGGATAGGTTAACCATACATATGCAAATTTATATAGACTTATGCATTACATTGGTCCTAATGACCACCAGTATTGATGGTATTTAGTTAGGCTGGTGGACGCCCTCTTTCATTTCTATTAACCACGCTTACGGAATCATTCTATTTATGCTTTTAGTCCTTGCCTGCACATTCCTCGTCCGTGACGCAAGTAACGACGCCCCATTCTTCTTCCAACCCCTACATTTGGATTGTCTTTGACTATATGCCTTTTCTTGCTTTGCTCGAGCAATGCGAGTAGCGTATTTAAAGTTGAGCTGACGTCCATCTCCTACCTTTACTGCTGATGTCGATGCTTCCTGCCTAAGTGCGAGGCTCAGCGACATGGTCCCTGAGCTGATGCTCTCCTCTTTTGAAGTTTGTGCATCTCATACTTATGCTTTGCTTGATTTAATTTGTCTTTATGCCTTTTAGTGTCCGATTTACTACTTAGTGCCTCTCGAGTTTGTCCTCATATTTGTCATAACTACGGTTATGGCTACTTTTAAACCTGCTCCAAGTATAGAGCTGACCCTTCGTATAGCTGGTTCGGGCGAGATAAGGTGACTACCTAGAGTATGCTTCATATTGTACAGTACTCAATGGCCCACCCTTCATTCTTCGACCTCGGAGAGAACTCATCTAGTCTTCTAAGATGTGAGTTCTTCATCTCGGGTTCGGCCGAGCCTCTCGACCTCCTAGTAGTTTTCATTTTCTAGCAAAGATGATATCTTCAAGCCATGCTAAGTACAATTTAAGACCGTAACTTTTATTATATCCCGTGTTATTGGGAATGGACTCAAGACATAGTCGCCGTTAAGTGGACTACGCTTTGCTGATGCCTTTTATCAAGCGCGCAGCTTCTTTGTGTTTATGATTGCTCGGATGAATTTCTGAAGGCCTTCTCGGTGGTTAATCGGGTGTCCTTCTACCAATACTTATTATCTCGCGATTGACGGGATCTGTACGTCAAACATTATCGCTACCAATAGTATCCTGATGTCCTCGGATGGCGACAATCTAGAAGTATTCTCACATTGCTTTTCACCACGTAGATATTTTTTTACCGGTGATTTAGATTTAACTCTAAAATTTTGTGGTCTCATTTGTATTTTCTCGCATATTTTTTTATGCATTTTCTAAATAAAAATGTTATATTTTCAAAATAAAGGATATTATAAGCTTTTGAGCCTAAAATTGATTAATTTATTTTCGACGGATTTATTTATCTGGGCCAAGATTCAGATGATGATGATCTGTAATAAGATCTCAACCCATTAATATCACATTTCTTTTGCTCTAAGAAATTAAAATAGACGCTATTTTGATCAAGTCAATTTTATCAAATATTGGGACTTTAAACCTTTAATTTTCATAACTTTTAAAATTCCATTTTAAACCCTACAACTTTTGATGCTTCAATTTAGCCAATAAAATTGAAAATTTATTGAAATTTAACCCCGAACTCCAAACTTTTACTTGAAACTATTTTCTCGTACAAAAATTCTCACATGAATTTACAGCTCAATACATGTCACTCTTCCAACGACTCCATTTTATTATTTAATAAATTTTCGAGTCTAAGGCTCAAGCCTGCAAACTATTTTTTTTTTCAATTGCCATTTTTATTTCATATTATTTGTTTCGATCGTTAAAAATTTCTTGAAAAACAACTAATATTTTTATTTTTTGGCTGATTAAATACCACTTTAAAATTTATTGATTTGACTATCCTTGATTTCATTATTTGAACAATAATATTTTCATAAAATAGATATTTATCCAATTAATTAAATCTTGAGAACTTAAATTTTTTACTACCAACACATACATGTTAACATGTTAGGAAAAAAAAACAATATATTACTAATAAGATACCATGTCTTTGAGGTACATGAGCAACAAACTAAATTATACTGTTCTTTTCATGACATAAGGAATAGAAGACTATTTCCTTATTCATAAAAAATATATTACTAATAAGATACCATGACTTTGAAGACTATTTGCTTATTAAATACTCCGTGTATATGTATTATCTAGGAAAAAAATAAAAAACATCACTACAGAGTCTTTCACTGGTTCCGAGCTCCTCCTCTCTTTCATTAGTGATCCTTGGCTAGCATCATTTGCTACATTAATATGACATAATTGTAACTTTATATTAGTGGCCAAAAAAAGGAGAAACTATACAAAAAAATTTCTTCATAAAAATGGTATAACACTTACAAGTGGTTTTGCCATCCATAATATGTTCTTCATCTTCTTTGTTAAGATATTGATTTCTTCCATAAACACCGCCAAATCCTTCTTCATCGGACCTTGAAGCATATGCTTCTCCCAACGAGGACATAGAATCCCTAATAACACACAACACAATAATACACAAATGTAATACTTCACTACGAACAAGGAACAGTGAAGAGTATTTTGTAAAACACAACTGTATATCAAAATATAGTACTTTCATATATACTACTTCACTACGAACTTGCATACAACTCAAACTTAAATCAATTATTGATTGAGGGCCAATTTACCTCTGTATTTATGAACTATGGAAGATGCAACTTATCACCTAATAAACCGATTTTTTGTTTCAATTCCATTTTTGGATAAAAACTTAACGGATTTCCTCAAAAGAAGGTTTAGGGGTGCATTTTTCAAAGCTAATAGGGACCCTATAAAACTTAACTGATGACTTACGTTGTGTTGGAGGAATTATTGTTTGGTTTTTGCTCCATTGATGACTTTTCTTGTTGGCTGCCTCCTGGAACACCTTGTTGCATGAATCTTACCCTGGTGGCTTTTGTACTAATTCGATTAGGCAAACCTGTTGATGCGAGCACTGTTGGTTGAGTTCTTGTAGATGATTTTAGTGCGTTAAACATTACTAAAAAGCATGTACCAATTTATATGTGTCATAGAAGATAAGTATTGAAGTTAGATTTATACAGATCCGGTCATGCTCGAATACAGAGAAAATTCTCGTAGCTTCACACGTTAGGGGGGTTGGATTGACAGATGTTGAGTAACAACATTTCACTTCATTGTTTAGTAAAGTGGCTTAGAACGTGTCACAAAACTATTTAAAGCTAATATTAGTTCATTCGATTTCATAAAATGAGATTAAATAATGAATTGACATTTAATAATTTTAAAGTTTTGATTAACTTAGATAAGAATGATTATGTAGATATGAATTGATCTCCCATTTGATAGAACGGTTTAATGATAACGATAAACTCTTGAGTGAATTACACTCTTCATCAATTAAATAATAAATAAAACAACGTCGGTTGGGCGAATTCACAATATAGCAATATGAGAATAATCTTCAGATTTGAGCATCTTTGACTATTGAAGCTGAGAGTAACAATGGAGTGAAAATTGGCAAAATAGAAACACAATTTTTTAATTTATAGCACTCAATTAATATCTTTTACCTAAATAGCATTCTTTTTTGTCAATTACCTAAAATAGCCCCAATTAAATTCTACTTATGATTGTTCTCAATTCATCATGTCCTACACGCTTGTCCACTTTTCCACGGTAGTCATTTCTGCCATCCGCCCCAAAATATTATTTACTCCACCAGGCAGGCCACCGTCGTCCCTTTCAGTAAGCACCATTTATCGAAAATAGTCTGATCAGTCACCCACTGCCCCCAAGGTGTCAGAGCCTTAACTGACTAAAAATAAGAATTGTAGAAGGGATGGGAGGTCGCCGGGTTTTGCAAGGGGAATAAGGTTGCGGATTAAGGGAGATGAGGAGGGGGTAGGGGAGGCAAGATTCGCGGACATTGAGGGAGGGTGGTCGCGGAAATTATGGGGAAGTGGGTAACGGACATTCAAGAGGGGGAGGGTGGTCGCGGAAATTCAAGGGGGAATGGAAGGGGTGTTGGAAATATGAGATGTTATATCTCATAAATATATGCGGATTGAGCAATTAGATTGTACAGCAGAATATTACGTTTAAATAATAATAAGTTCGGATATGTTAATTGTTGGACAATTAATATATTAAATAACTTCGATTGACTTTAGGGTTATGATGGCTTACTAGGGTTCGCTTTCATGTCATATATTAATATGATGTTGAGTTAAACATAAATTATTATATTGCTAATTCGATCGAACTGAAATCATGTATAACAAGCCCAAAGCGAACTATAATATGATTATAACTTTCGGGGTTTGAAATATAATTGTATGAGAATATTGGGGTGAAATTCAATTGAGTGAAATCCTACGGATTCGACTAAGATGAGTTGCGTGATAAGGGTTATGGAATTTTCACTTTTGTAGAATAATTACGAGAATATTACACTCAACCATAACGTACCTTTATTTTAGGGATAAGAAGTAGAGATTACAGAATCTGCAACCTACTGTAGTCGACTAAATGGAGGAAAAAGGAGAAGTTTTGCCTTGAAACTTCTAATATTTAGAACATTCTTTTTAAGGAAGCGGAAGAGTTTCACAGCATTGTTAGAATCTAATTAGAATTTTACTCGTGATAAAAGCAGCAAAATTCATCATCCAGGATCATAAAATAATGTATATTAATCTAAAACACATAAATTCTGATATGAATAAAAGAGTTCTTACATTGCGTGAGAAGAGCCCAATGAAACCAACTCCTCGAAGCCAACGAAGCATGAATGCCCGCGAAAAACTCTCCGATTGCTTGTCCCGGCAGCGATGTCACTACCGTTATGCAGGGAGGGGAATCGAGATCCAGCAGACTGCGAGTTGGCGAACAAAATGGAAGAAATATCTTCCAAGCTATTTAGGAGGCGAGCTTTTCAAAGAGCAAGGGTTTGATTTTCACGAAAATGAAAAAACCTTGTCTTTTTCTTTAAATACCCGAATGCTTAATTCCACCGTTAAGCAATTCGTTAAGAAATCGGTTTAACAAATTAGCCCAATTAAACCGTTATGGCTTCTAGTAAATAATGAGTCGCTTTAATTGACTTGTTCATTTAATTATCTTGACAAGTCAATTAAAATACTAACGAAATTATTTATCGGAATAACTTATCAAGTTATTCATCGAATTTCAATTACTTTATTGATTAAAAACGCGAGTTTAGCGATTGATGTTCATCGATATATTCATCAAATATAAATATTGGGAATACATCTCTCGATATACAGAATCGTTTAATTTCATGCATGAAATATAATTCGAATATCACTGTATGTGTGTGACCTTACGAAACGAGATAATGAAGTAAGTTGCATAATAATAATTGACCAATTATTATTATTATAACGATTAATGAGTAAGATCTAGCAATCGCTCATAACCCTTAAATTATCATAGAAGCAGCCCCAGTAATATACACAATTACTAAGGTGAACTTAAGTTCCGGTAATCACGTTTAAAAAATTTGGTAAATGAATTGATCTGTGATTGTCATGACGACCGTAAGAAAAGGGGATCGATTTTCATTGATTTCAACCATCTCTTTGAAGCCTTAAAAGTAGGAATTTTGGGCGTACATAAATGCTACTTTGGAGATGAAAAACTTGCACCAATTCTTCCAACTTTTAAAGTTGAAATTTCTCTCTTTTTCTCTCCCTTTAGTCGAGTAGTAGGTGGTAAAAATCCTTTTGAATTTTACGCTGACCTAGATCTGATTTAATATTTTAAAGAGCTACAGTAAAGCTCGGAGGATTTGTTCATACGTTGGTGTAGACTATTCTTATAGGCAATCCCGTTGATTGTTCGAGAGTCTCCTGATTTATTCCATTGAATCCACTGAAGAAAGGTACACCTTTGTATATTATTGTTTTATATTATTAATTAGAATCTGACTCTGGTTTTCATAATTGTTATTTATATTTAAATGTAGCAAGTACTATATTTAGTAAATTGAGAAATTGATGGTAATCAATAGAATTCTCAATGTCATTATAATTTCTGTTACACGTGTAAAATAATTAAATAATTAACTTGCTAGTTATTATTTAAGCTTGATTAGTTGAGAACTGTTAGTAAGCTCGTTAGTAGTATTTTATTTAGTGTTAGTTTTAAATTAAGCAATGGCTCATTAATTATTCGGTTGGGCTTGTAGGTTTATTAGAGGAGGCTATGTAAAGAGAGAAGAGGGTATGTATTAGGTTTTTCATCGCGCCCAGAAAAACCTAATGCCGCCTCCGTATTTTAGGCCCCCTCACCAATTTGGAGTGGCCGATTTATTTAGTGTAGAACTTGAAGAGTTACGCACTTTATTTATTAGTCGATTCCTCACGTATTCTAGCGGACTTCGAATATAGGATTGACCCATACGGTGGATCGTGAAAAGCATTATCTATTGTGGTTTACACAAATTGAAATTCAAGGAAACTTCGAAAAGAAGCTTTGTTGGTGATTTATTAAAATTTGCGTTGTAAGTATTAAGTATTCATATTGTATTATATGTTTAGATTTGACATTATAATAATTAATGTGATCACAGTATGAATATTTTTGATAAGTTTATTCAAATTATAATAAGCAGAAATTAATTCGGTTAGGAACTTCCTCATATTTATGAGGTTTATCTCTTAGAGTTTCGGATTATTTTACCCCAACTTTCCTTAAGGATAGGCGTTAGAATATTCTAAACACCTCACATATAAGGAGGCCCAGTTGGATAGAAAAGTTAATGCTCACAATTTTATTTGCATGAAATAAAATCTCTCTATCACTCCCAATCAGTAGCCCACTCTGCTCCATTGGGAAAAATATTTTCTCTTCCAGTTTTTTTCATTATTTCTACTTTCGCGTTATAGTAAAGCGTGCGGAAGAGTTAGGTCGATTTCGGTGTGGGAATATATCTTTGGAATCTTTCGATTTGAGTATTAATGAAGCGATTGATTTAACACTTACTAATAATAATCGTAAAAGGTACACACTCGTAGTTCAATGATTTGTATTTTTGTACAATCCATATTATTAGGATTCATTATCCAAAATATTTAAATTGTGTTGTCGTTTAGAACATCAGCAATGGCCTCGTATACTAGGGTTATGTGATTCTGATTATGTAAATATTGTGTAAAAACTTTTTCTTGAATTTTAGAATTTGTTTTGCATGTTTGTATTGATTTAAATATATTTAAATCTCCATTGATGAATTATGTTAATAAAATACTTAAATTTAATTAAAAAGATTAATTATTTTCGAAATCTATCGATGTGAAAAAATCTTGGAAATAATATTTCGATTTTTTAAGAATTTTTCGGATTTTTCGGAGTAACATGTATATTAGTGAAGCGACTAAAAGCGAAATGATTACGTTGAATAGGTATCGAATAGAAAAGCGAGATGCGTTGCCACGTCGATACAGCTCGAAGTCGGCCAGAGTTGACTTGGTCAAGAATCCACGTCAAATTATTTCGGTCGGCAGGTGCTTCGTTGACCCGACCGATCCCGGATTGGCTCGACCGTGAACTGACGCGTGTCTACCCAGCATCGCCCAGTACCCGTATCGGTGATGGCTTGGATTGCCCACGTAGTGCCACGTGGCGATTTTGTCCTTTCTACGGGCGTCAAACCCACATTTGGGCCCGGTTAGGCCAAGCATGAGTCCACAGTCGGCGTATGAAACTGCGAGGTTGAGGTGAGGTGGAGCCCGGTTGGTAGACCCACGCAGCGGTTTAGGCGGTGATTTGGTTCGTTTGTTTTATTAAATGGGTCAAATGAGTTTTGGTTTGATCCAAACTCAATTCTTGATGGATTTTTGCCTAAATTGATTTATTGACATCAAATGAATTGAATTAATTTAATTTCTCGATGAAAATCATTTTAATCAATTATATTATTCACATTGTAATTAGTTCTAATTAGATTAGATTAAATATTAATTGTTTCTTGGAATCAATTAAAACTAATAAATATAGTTTGATTAAATTCTAATTTCGATTAGATTTAATAATAGAATTTCAAATTGGAGTTAATTAGAATTGAGACCTATGATTATTAGATAATTAGAGTTTCAAATTATGACATAATTTAGAAATTAATCATCATAAGTGTAAAATGAGTAATTTTGGAAATGCTAGTTATTATTTAATATTAGATATTAAATCAACACTATAATTAGATTATTAGTGACCTTTACGTACGCTTTAGACAATTAAAGCTGTTTATTTGATGATTATTAGCGACATCTGATGTGTGTGCCTCTTTAGCATGCTTAAATATTCTTTTAGCTTGTTTGATTGATACAACGACATGGTCATGAGAGTCAAATAAAATATAAATCTACTTGTAAATAGCGGTTAGTGTCGTACCAAATTATAAAGTTAGGATAGGGCACTTTTGTGCATGGGCATTGCTAGTATGGAAGGCGTGTTGCGTACGGGATCTTTCGATGGATTAGTCTAAGTTATTTGTTCTAAAACACGAACTTACCTTTATTCGTTACAATTTCAAACATATGTGAATTGTGCTTTCACGGTGATTTTCAATGTCACGATGTGGGCCCGTTGTCTGATCTAGGATGAACTTTTGGTAATCCCAAGATTATGATATTTGTAATTGTGTGATAAAATGCAGTTCCTTACATATTTTATGTCGAATGTGATCACGATCTTTGTAGTCGGTTTATGTTATGTGTGTTCTTGTTATACTTTGTGTGTTTAGTGGGATTGTAAATACTAGTATGGTTATTCTATTTTTAGACTATAGAATATTTTATGACATATAGATTAAGTTGTGCTTTTATATGGACTTTCTCTTGTAGTCATTATGGATGTTTCTCTGCGTGACAGATTACTCTTCACTGCTATCGATAGTCCTGTAATGGCACAAATTTCATCAGTGGTCCCAGCGACCGCTAAATTGAACAAAGGATATGTATTGGAAGAAATCACGAGGGATTCGCTAGGGTCCATGATCCCTTCACTTAAACATGAATATCATGAGCATTTGAAGGATTCGAAGGAACCCGGATCGTAATGCAAGTTTGCATGAATCACGGCTTCAGAAAGAGGTTTCTGGCGTTCGAACCCGAGAACATATTTGATCATTTGAAGTTAGAGCTTAAATGGGAAATTTGAAATCAACATTCGAAATGTTTTGCGGATTACGTAGCTTTGAATGAGCAGGTTACCGTATGTGCGATGAGTGAAGTTGATGTTTACTCCGGTGACCGGGAATTTGATACCGGGGGGTATTGGCAAAGGAGATATCTATAATGGCAGATTCCTTTAGCGATTTTATTAAATTATATTTGTCGATTAGGTGGTGGGACTTCCAGATGATATCGATAATTTCGAGATGAATATCGATATATCGAGGCAGTATGAGATGAGTAGTAATATATGCCTCGAGATAACACATTTGAAATCGGTTTCGGTGAGATTTAGAAATGCGGAAAGTGGAGGGTGTCGAAACCAACGGAGACTTTAAGCCTTTCATAAATATCTCCTCGTCTTATAAATGTTTAAGTCTTAAATCAGCTCATGATTCCTTTCTTCCCATAGAGAATTTGAACCCCCAGGCAGCCACTTTACTTTGAAATTTTTCTTCCATTTCTTCAATTATTTGTTTCTCGAGACATTAAAAATTGATTTTAAATGCTCCCACCATCATTCTATACTCATTAAAAGGAAGAAAGTCGAATGCTTTGTGATGTTTCTTAAGTTTTTGGAGAGGTTGACTTTAGTTGACTTTTTGGTTTTGAATTTTGAAAGTTGTAAATGGTATAGAAGTATCCTCTAGGCTTGAATTATGTGATTGGTAGTGATTATAATTGATTTTAGGGGTTGAAATGTGTTGATTGGGTTAGTTGACTTTTTTTCTAAATTTCTTTAAATTATATTATGATGTTTGGGATCTTAATATAGTTGTTTTGAAATCTCAGTGGGATGTTTGATGTTAATTGGAAAGAAGAATATTATGAGTTAGGTTTTATAAGTGGTGGTAATTGAGTTTTGAATTTAAGATTGATTATATGGATTAATTGGTTGGGGTAGGGAGGGGCCGATTTGATTAGTGATTTGGGGTGGTTGGAATTTCATTTTTTTAGTCGTTTTTAGCGTAGTAATGTTACAGCTTTAGAGTTGTTAAGTTGATAAGCATAATTGTTGTAAGTTGGGTAATGTTATACTTGAGGCTTTCGTTTGGGTTATTTTTGGGAGTATAAAATGAGATAAAGTATAAAGTAAGAGAATTTATATTACTAGTTGTATATTATAAGTAAGTAATTATAATTTTGAATGTCTTGTTTGGCGTTGATAAGTAGGAAAGATTCGTTGTTGTGATTACGTGGAGGCTTTATATAGCTAACTGAGGTGGTAGTTATCTCGCTGGTGTATATATTCTTGAATTGTGTAGTATGATATTGTTTGTGTGATTACTTGAGACTTATATATGTGAATATTATTGATTGTGATTGATATTTGAGCATGATATTGTGGAATTTTGTGTTATCTTGTTGATTGGATGTTGGAAGTTGAGTAGTTGAGCTATTGGGAGATGTTTAGTTGGAATCATAGGTGATTTCGGATGTGTTTGAGTCAAGTTTTGAGGTGTAGGCTTTCCGGGCTGATTTGACTTGTTGATATTTAAGATGGGATTGTTGGATGATTTGAGTATTAAAGGAATTACCTAAGAGTAGGAAATGATTGTGGGATAGGATCGTTCGGTTGTTATTTGCCTCGTACTTGATGCGAGTGTGTTGTTATTGCCCCTCGTACTTCGAGTATTGAGTGTGTTGTTATTACTCGTACTTGTTATTGGGTTTGTTGTTGTGCCTTGTACGACGGTACGAGTGTGTTGTTCTCCCTGCAGGTTGAGGTTGTTTATATGCGCATTAGTGGTAGAAAGCCGGATATGTTGAGTTGGTTGAGTTGTATATTGTGGATGTTGGCTGCTTTTGAGGTATAGTTGAGGGTGGAAATGGATGATTATTAGCTAGAATTGTGGTATACGTTTGGACTTTTCGTGGTTATAGTTTCATTGTGGATTGTGTGATTTCTATCTTTGGTTGAATTCTTTATTGAGACGTACTTGTTACGATATGTTGTTCAGTAATGGAATGTATGATTTTACCTTGAGATTGATTTCCTTAGACCTTAGATTGTATTATGTTATAGCGTGTATAAGAATTCCTTTGAAATCATAAGTTATGTGGATCTTTCTTTTTATTCTTGGAGTTTATTGGATATATATATATGTGACTCGCCGTATATTTTACCATTTAGTTATTTGTGGACTAAGGTCCACACTTGTGATAGAAATGGCTAGGCTTCGCGAGCTACGCTATTAAATGTGGCGTGATTTTTCGTGTCGGGTTGACAAGTGGCGACTTTGACATCTTAAATGCTGTTGTGCGATCGTGGTTTTGGAGGTTAGGTGGCTGACGGGTGGCGGATGATCCTCGCGATCTTGTCTAGTTGTTGTAGTTGTTGTTTACATTTTGTCGTATACATGTCATGTTGTATTGGATTCAGTGGTGATTTTATTTAAGTATTTTGACAAACTTATGTAAAGTATTTTGGGGAGTTTATGTTTGTAAGTTGACTTGTGTGATTAGGTATCATGCGATGGATCGTTTTATTAAACCGTCTTTTCGGAGGACTTTTATTTAATGAAATTTAGGTTGTTTAAAACATGTTGTCTTTAAAATGAGTCATCCATGAGATTTGGTATTTCTTTAGTGTTGAGAATCATTGATATTTCTAGGCCTCAGGCGGCCGACTTTGGGGCGGGTCGTTCTGATATCGGTCGAGGTATATATCAGAGACTGCTCCTAGAATCGAGATGCAGTACGATCGGTGAGAGCTAGCTTAGCTTTGTCTACAATTTATAGGAAATTATCATAAATGACGAAGCAGAGGGATGTGAAAAATTCTACTTAGGTCAGGGCACTTTGAGGGGTTAAAGGAAAGTGAGAGATGGGCAAGATGTATAATGATGGATGTTTAGAGAACCACTTGGACGTGAGGAAATATACCATGAGGACTTTCCGCGGTGAGACGTGATCTTGTCATAGATCCCTCTTGAAGAGTCTTGTCATATTTGACTTGAGATACTTCATTTACGTCTGATAGTGATGTGGGCATTAATCGTGTTCTTGATATTTTTTTCACATGTGTAGGTCGGGTAGAAGACTCTTTGGAGATGGTCGCGGACCGCTGGGCGTTATGTGCGCGACACGGATGACCCGACTTTTATCGTTTTAGTTAGACTACTTGTTTCATTCTGGCGTATTGTCTAGTTGTCATCCTTTTTTGATCGGGGAACATTTTCGTTTATGTGAGATTAATTCAACTTGTTGTTTATTAATCCTTACATAAAAGCTACAAACGATATAATATCTCCATTATGTTAGTTAGACCAACATAAATTTATCATAGTATGTATGCTCATAAGAATTCAAGTAAAGTAACTTGAAATTTCATCTCTTAACACAATATGAATTGTAAAAGTATAATCACATTAACAAAAGATCGTATAGACGAAATATTTAAAATCATGTATTTCGAATAATACGATCAAAATGAGAAAAATACTTAAAATTCATAATCCTGTAATCTTTCGTTGACTTAGAGTTAAATGTTAAAAGAAACATATTTGTTAAAAACCATAAATCAAGATTTATGAGAATACAAACACTCTCATGACTAGTACAATAATTCTGTAAAATACAAACGTGTATATTTACTATCGTATTTTAGACTAATACATGAATAACATTTGAATGGTTCAAATAATTGAGAGTCGGCTTGAATGAACGTTTAATGTTCTTTAAAGCATTAAAAACTTACACATTAGATGAACTAGATTTATCTAATGAAACCATATTACATATTAAACACCAACCCGCCTCCTTTGGCTGACGAATTTGTATGGCTCAACTAATCAACATCTATAAGAATGTGATATGGAACTGCTCCATAATAGTCAACTTCAAAATCTTATAAAACTTTCTTAGTCGAAGCAGGTTGACAAATTATAAGATGAACGATGGCATTCTAATCCTTATAATGGTAATCCTAACAAAAGGTGATACTTTTAAGGATCTGTTAGTGAACAACAAATATGCGATGATTTAAGTTTGTAAGATCCCAGATAGTTTAATATACGAATCTGATTTGGATATTAACATATTTAATCAAGATAACTTCGTTATCAAGGGAATAAATAACTATCCACCAATACAAATGATTAATTAAATGGAAATATCCATGTTTGCGATGCAGTTAGCTTGAGAATTTATCAATCGAGTGATCGCATGCTGGAGAAACTATCAGTGTCACAAATACTTTTGGAGTAAATGCGGTCTAAATGGTTGATATATACATAAGTTAATGAAGCGGTTAATCGTTTGAGTTCATTGATGAAAATAAGGTTAACTTTATAGACGAGAGGAATTCGGTGGGAATTTACCCAACATGTAAATTGAAGTATGTAAAAGACATTAATAATGAGAGAGAATATGATCGGCTTAGATCAGTTGTGTATGAGTTTCTCACATAGAAGGATCGAGAGGGAATGCTCGAATCTTTCTAAGGTTTCATAGAAATCAAATTAATTGAACTTAAGAAGTTGAGTTATGCGTATCTTGATAGGTATTTAACCGGGATCCAAATTGAATACTGAGAAAGAAAGAATGTCTTCCCAGGTAAACAACTTTCTCTCGCATCATAAAGTTGTCTAATGAAAAAAAACTGATAAAAAATATTATATTTATCTCAATTTGGGCTAGGATGGTGATATAAACAAAGTTGTGAACAACTTGTTCAGGAACAAATCCTGACCTGACAAATATTTGCAAAATATAGAAACTGAGTACAGTTACAATCTGAGAAGTTGTGAATAAGAAGCGAGTGGGATTCTGTGGCTGATGAGTGATCTTGTAAGTTACTGGGCAGTGTCCTTGATAAAGATGGTTATCAGTAAGCTCACGAAGCTAGAGAATCAAGATCACCGTTGTTGATCCGAACATGCACTCAAAAGTCATACTTCATTCAAATAAATTGAATATAGAGTACCGTGTACATATACTTGAGTCAAGGAGAACTGACATATGAATGCCTAACTAATTAATCACTTGGCTGAGTGTAAGCATACCCGAAGTAATGTTCTTCTCGTGCTCAGTAGTGCTAGATTTAGTGGGAGCTGGTATTTTGTCTAAATGTCATAAACGTCAAACGACAATGTTCTTGAATGCAGGCTGAGATTCAAGACCACATCATTATGAATAATGATGAGTGTGTGCAAAGTATGCATACCACGTTACTATAAGTAACAAACCTTTGATTCATCGGCCAATCACATGTTATTCTAAAGAGGTCTTTGGATGTGATCAAACAAGAAAACCTCCCAACAAGTTAAAAGAGCAATCAGTTGCACTTTGTCCCACTGAATTAGGTGTTCAGCAGTTGGAATGTCGAACACAAAAACTTGAATAGTATGTGTTTAATTGTGTTGATCAATTTTCGTGGATAAAAAGGAGTATGGATACTTTAATCAATGTGGGTATCTGAGCGTTGAAACGGTTTCAAGGCGTGATCTTGGACAGCGACCGCCGTGTGAGAACTTGGAAGGTAAGAGGTATGCGTGTCTAGAAAATTCTCACAAAGCTTATGTTGAATGACGATTCTTAGGCCTAGCATTGATAGCTTTTAAGTAGATGCTGGAGTAAATGCTTTGATCTTTGTCAGTCCTCACGTAGCAGGGAGGGCCCATAGCGGCAATGGTCGAATATACTGCGAGTATAAATGGAAACTTGGGTGCAATAAGGGATGGAAATCTAGGTACAATAGGGATTCACTGTGACCGGATAAAATCGGGTAAGTGCTGTAACCTTGGGGAGTTAAGAGGGTGATTTGGTGGCCGCCACGGCCTGAGCTTGATATCACGTTAACTTTGTGTATTAACCAAAGCGTAGGTGCGAGAGTTTGATAGCGCATCTTACCAAAGTTTATTTGTTGAAATCGTAGCGAAAGAATCGTGGACGATGTGTCGAGCCTTTCGATGCTATATCATAAATAGATCAGTAGGAGAATTAGAGTGTTGAAATATGAGATAATAGATTTCATAAAATGTCCGTTGAACAATTTAGATTATACATGCAGTTTATGCATTCAATTTATATAAGTTCATTATATATTAATTTATTGGACAATTAATATTTTAGGACTTACCCGGCATCGGCGATTAGAATTCTGATGGCTTATTAAGTCGCTCGTAATACATATATTAATACGTAGTCGGGTAATATTGTTTAATATATTACTATTGGTTAATATAATCGTTTAGAACTATTGATGGAGATGGAGAATTTTTTATTTCTCAAAATCAAAAAAATGTGAGTCTTAGAGTTATGAGAGTTCAAGCAACTTCATATATTAAATTGGATGAGAGTTTTGTGGAGAATAAAACTCATCTATTCTCATCTAAATCAACCGCCCACTAGCCGACCTCCTATGTCCGGGACTCGGTTACCCCGTCCCGAATGTTTCCTTTGTGTTTCACTTTAGACTCGGAAAGTTTATAATATAATTATTACATAGTTCGGTTTACTGTTCGTGTGTGACCTCTTAGGATGGATCGACATGAGTAATACATTAAACAATATTAACTGACTATTTCTTTAATATATAGATTACGAGCAGACCCTAGTAAGCCATAGTAACCCCTACTTGTCGATACGATGGAAATCTGAAATATTAAATGTAACAATTAATATTGAACTTATATATATTTTGAGCGACTAAATGGGTTGTCTGATCAAATTATTTATTTCGCATTTTATGAGATCTATTATCTCGTAGTTCTAACGCTCAACACCTTAGACAATTTATGATATAGTATCATGATTCCTTCGATCACAGCGATTTATTTGTCGAACTTTTGGTAAGAAATGTGTCATGAGAGCTACAGCGCCCGCTGATTCTCTTTGGTAATAGGCGAGTTAATGTGATATCAGTTCCACATCCCAGTGGTGTATTCGTCGCCTTCAACGCTCAATTTTAGAAATCTACCGATGTATCCGGTTGTACGAATCCTAATTGTACCCAAGTTTTTCATTTATACTCTTGTAGTATACCCAACCTAATGCCGTTATAATCCTCCTGTTAAAATATGAATAAAAGCATTAGATACGTCAATATATTATTATTTAGATAATTAAATTTGTTTATATAATATTATTCTATATTGTGACAAACCACCTTTAATTATATTTTTCAAAAGTATTGGATATGAATCGGGTGTAAGGGTTTATTGTCTTTACTCGCTGAATAATTAAATGCATCTACGTATTTTAATTACTTAAAGACTTTATTATTTAAAGAATAATATATTGAATTTGTATTTTTAACAATAGCTTGTGAAAAATGTAACGTTAAATAGCAGCTATAATGTATAAGTAAAAAATCTACATACAATCTTATTTCTTTGTTATATAACAATAAATATTATTCGTTTAACAATATATTATTTGACTTAAACCTTTATCGATTATAATATTCAAATTATATATGGAAAATCAAATATATTTAAGCATGTGACTACTTTTAATCAATTATAATAATATAAAGACTAATTAGTAAAGTTCTTGATGGTTAAGTATTCTTTATAAACTTTGGAGGTCGAGTTTAACTCCTCTCTTACTACCGTATTATTTCGACAGGCCGAGTTTGACTTAGGAATCTGTTAAATAACGGTGCCGTTAAGTCTGACACTAAAGGGTTCGTGGAGCGAATAAACGAATAGGCATTAACTTAAATGAGACCTTGAATATTCGCGGAGCTTGGCCATTAGCCAGTTCGGGCCTATCCGAGGCCGAAGAGCCCGCCCGATCCGTTTATAAGCGAAGTGGATGATAGGGGCAGGGTTGAGCCCGGCCAGGGCCAGTTCGAACTAGCGAGGGCACTTGACCCGGGTTCGGTTGAGGCCCAGCAGGCAGGTGATAAGCGTTCTGGCGCTTATATTAGGCGTGGTAACGTTTAATCCGATTAACATGAGATCTAAATATATGAAATTAGCATTAGTAACGTTTACTGCAGCGTGTGCCGTTTAAAGCCATGGAATACGTGTCAGGAGTGCCGGGTAACGTTAATGGCGTTACAGCGTTTAACGTAGAATACGGCGAGAATGCGATTTAGAAACAACGCAGAGCCGAAGAGAAGTGGAAGCAATAGAAGCAACACAAGATAAAATGTTTAAGCAACTTCTGGCGTAATAATTGTTCAAATACTAAAATCTGAGCCATAAATACTAAATTGTTCAATTACCATTACATGACGCATAAAATAAAATAAACCATAATTGTTTCAAAGTACATAATAACATAAAACCAAAACACATTCACTGTGTGTTTCTTGAGTCATCAATTTGTTAAGCGGTGGTGGTGGTCGTGGATACCCTATGTCATCAACTTTCATATCCTATAACTGCGTGGTAAGATAATCAATCGAAGACCACCTTATTGATATACGCCTAAATACACCGATCTCAGTAAACATTTTGCTCGTACGGTGTTTGGCATCTCAATAGCTCTATCGGATGTTCCGTAGGAGGGCCTGCTTCGGTCGTCTGTAATCGGGTTGTGGATTGGTGGGCACCCCGTTTACTTGGTGTCGTCACAATGGCGGCGTTGGGGGTGGACAACATTTAAGCTTCCGCAACGTGTCCCTCACGAGCTCAAATTTCTGAAAACTTCAGCTTGGAAACATGACAGCACCCTCCAGCATGCTCTGACCCTGAGCGACAGCGTTTTCGATCATCTCCACGACATATTGTACGTTGTTGACCTTCCAAAATGGGAAAATTTTGGACATTAACCAACATATGAGATGATCATGTTATATTGATGCGGGAGCTAATTCTTGGTAGCTTCATATGTTCTATGATCATATGCGGTAAATTAACGAAACCCAGTAACTAGAGGCCCACGTAACAAAGCATGTATAAAAGTAGCTACGGCGCCAGCATTAGTGGGAAAAGGACCCACGGATGACCTTCCAAACAATCTTTGAAAGGCCGTTCAAATTGTACTTATATGCTATAGTCAGAGATTTCTTAGCCTACGACCATTGTTGAGAATCGCCTTGATCCTCCCTAGTCAGCGGATACTTTGCCTGCCCCTGCTTTCTGAATGTCATAGTATCATATTTACGTACGAATGCTCACAGCTAAATCTTCTTCCATTAAAAACTACCACGGACACCATTAACATTATAATGTAACTGGCTGACCCATTCGAATTAACAACCTTAAGCGAATTATGAAATTGATCAACTATGTCGAGGAATACGATTACCAACAAAAGTTGCAATTATATCAGTTTGGTATTTGATAATAAGTCAAATAAATATTGATTACCTCATAATTTACGCTTGATCGAAGTACAATGCATACTTACATTTTTAGTTTGTATATCGTCGCCCCTTCATTATTGCCCACCCATTTATTTCTCTCGGACTCGGCTTCGGGCGGTGGTGGTGATGGTGGCGGTAGAAGGTTGTTTCGGTTTCTCTTCGTTTCCCAAGTTGCTTAACCTGCCGTCTTGAGCGTTTTCTTTTCCTCTTTGAACTGCTTTACTTGGTCACATTTTTTTAAAATTGAAGCAAGCTGGTAATAATTGAATATGTTTATTGATACTAATTTGGACAAATTGAGTAAATGAATATGTTAAATATAATAGTTGGAGAATTTGAGGATTAGTTGAGAGTTTTTGGTTTTGGAAGTTTGGAATTATGAAATTGTGTTATGAATTCACGCTTGGAACCCTATTAAACTAGTTTTTACGATTTAAACGGAGTAACGTTTAGTCTGAGCGGAGTAACGTTTAATACGGTAGTAGCGTTTATAAGAGAGGCGAGGAAAGCGTTTATTATGGCGGGGGTAGCGTTTATTCTAGTGGGGGTAACGTTTAAGGGACAAAAATGATCGAATGCAACTTCGTTTGAGTAGTTCTTTAGCGTGTACAGCGTAATTAAGCGTGTACGTTTATTCTGAACTTTATTTTTTGTTCTTTTAACGTCCCAAAAGTTTATTACAGGCGGGGAGTAGCGTTTAATACGGTAGTAACGTTTATTCTGAGGTGGGGCAACATGTATTGCGGGCGGGGAGTAACGTTTATGGACAAAATGATCGGGGAATGCAACTGGTTTTAGTGGTTCTTAAGCGTGTACCGCAGCGTAGTGGCGTATACCGTTTATTCTGAACTTATTTTTGTGCTTTTAACGTCCCAACGTTCCAAATAAGCGTGCACACGTTTGTTACAATAGACTTTAATTTATTTTGTGAGAGAGTTTAACGTGCCAATGCTTATTAAACGTGTAAACGTTTGTTACAAAAATATTAAAGCTAAACAACTTTAACTTCATAGAATAAATGATAATTTTATTATTATTAAGCCATTACGGTTTATGCTAAATGGGGCCAAGGAGTTTACATGGTCATTACAAATACGTCTAAATTACAACTCATCGAAGTCTAATTCATCACCGAAGAAACATCTTGATGTCATCATGATCGGCATGTCGCATACTCTTCCCATTAGGATATCTTCTTCAGCATCCACTAAGGTCGTGAACATGTCTTCATGTTTTCCTGCGTCGTGTGGATGACATCTTGCTTAGTTGGTCGGCGGCAGTCGATCCTTGATTTAACACACCTGATGTCGATTGTCGAAGCTTGTTGCTTTGGTATATGAAGCTTCGCCATGCTAAATGCCGATTAAGCGCTATTGTAGACATGGGTATAGCGATCATCGCTGCCCATCTTGGATAAATTGGAAATGTACTTTGCCTTGTAGACCACCCGTTTTAAAAGATCGAAAGGGTTGTCTTTATTAATATTGATTCGTGTCAAAAACCGTTTTCAAATATGGAGTTAATTCATTACTTGGAATTCGGATGTAGAAGAACATGTTGGGACAATGCATTCTTAAGGTGATTGTGTTGACTTCTAATTTTTACTCCGTGCGGAATTGACTTGGCGTACCAACAGTAGTGTAGGTCGACTAGGGAGGCCCAAGATGATGTTTAACCTTAAACTTATTATACGTATATCAATAGTTCAAAATTTCATCCTGATATTTGTTATGATCATAATTTTCAAAAGTACTAGATTATGTGGTCGTAAAGCTTTATAAAACTCCCAACCAATGATCTTAAACTTACCAAGTTGAATATGACGATCCAAAATGGCTGTCGCATATGCATGAGGTAAAGGATGAAAATACTTTAAAAGCATGCTTCCGTATTGAACCAATATAAACTAGCAACATATTTCTTTCTAGTATCCATGCCATTGCAAGATTAACTACACATTAAAGTCTAAATGAATATTAGGACTATATTGACTAGAAAAAACTTTGTATAATCTTTAAGCGGGGCTAAAAACCTAAGCAATTCATAGCAATATTTTTCAATTTTCATATTTCAACGAATTATAATATGGATCGTTAGACATGATAAATTTAAAACTTCTTCTTTATAATATGCGTACTAGGAGATCATAAGTAGAATTCAATCTGAATGTCAACATCCATGATTAATTTTTTAAACTTTTTGATCAATGCTTATTATTTTTTTATATAAATGTTTTCTTCACTCATTGATAATCAAATGAACAACCTCTCTAATAGGTTGAATAAATTAATCATAAACAACCTTAATTCCATGCATTAACTGGTGGAAGTCGTGACATAAACATCTAACATGAAATAGTTTATTATAATCCGGTTTTACATTCCATTTTAAGTGTGTCAATAGCTACATTCTTTGCCGATGCATTATCAAAGGAAATAGAAGCAATTTTATTTAAACAATTATATTCTTGAGCATATGCCAATACCTTGAATTTATGCGTTATGTTTAGCAATTGATCGAAAATATATAATTCTTAACGTAAACCAATCTATATCGATCGATGACATATGCCTTACGTTATATCAAAATCGTAAATATCATTTCGTCAAACAAACTTTCAGAAAAGTATTCATCATCTTTATAAGTTCTTTTTTTATCTTTAAAATATTTGAAAGCGATACTATGCAAAGTAGAGCGAGAGATACGATGAGCTGGGGGTTAATATTTTGAATCCCCGATGAATAAGCGTCGTCCCTCCACCAAAGTAAAAGCCAATTACTTCTGGAATTCACAATTTCATTGACTCCATTTTATAAAAAACCTCATTAAAACTAAAATTTCCAAGGTTTGGTATTAATTGTTGTACCTTTTATTTCCGTAGAACCATCATAGTTATTTGATGCTTTGTTATTTAAGTGTATTAAGTAGGTTCGCTTGCTTTTACTCCGTTTTTCCATACTAGATTCCATCTTCACAATATACCAAATTGCCTTTTGTTTGTAGATCGCCGTCAAAGTGGTTCCCGAGCCCATGAACTTTTTTCTCTGTTATTACTCCTTAACATAGGCGAGAATTAATTACGGGTAGTGACTCCGTAATGCCATCATCTTCTAAATTGAGGTTATTTGAATTGGTAGCGCTAATTGAATTCGTTTAAAGGCCATTATAAAATGTAAAACAACAAAATATAGCAAATAACAAGTTAAAGATAGAGAATACCGAATCCGGAGCAGAAATGACTTCCAGATCGTTGAGATTAAGCCGGCCAATTGAAATATACCACAAGCTACTTTGGCCCATGATCAAAATCTTTATGATTATAAAAAGAATTATTTAATTTCTATCAGAATGCTTATGAATATAAAGATTAGCTTTGATTGTGTTTAGATTCTTTAGGATTTGTGAAAGCTTGAAGTTTGTAATTATCCTGTTATAAGAAGTACGATAATGAGTGGAATGTCAAAATCACTGTGAGAATAAGCTACTGCGTCGGTATAAGCGTGGTAACGTTTGATCATTGCTTGATATAAAAGCTAGCGGATTTAAGAATAGGCATTCTGCGTTTGATCAGCTTGATGGTAATGTTTATTACATATCTTATGAATTATCTTCGCGTTAGAAAATATAGCGTTTGAGATCGGCGTTACCCAGTGATGTTGGATAAGGCATTAGTAACGTTTATTAAATAAAATAGTCGTTGTAATAGCAAACATTGAAAATATAGATGTTGGTAATTAGCATTAGTAGCGTCTAAATTTGGCGTTACGCTTTAAAACTCGAGACACGAGGCAGCGGACACGGGCCCAATATTAATTTAGTGGTGGCCGGTTGAGGCCTTCGGGCGGGCCCATTCGGTCGGCTCATACCGGAATCGGGCGGGCAACCTTGACGGAGTCTAGCCGGAATCAAGTTAATGGGCTGTCGAGCCCGGTTTGTTAAGAAGATGGGCCCATCGGACTCGATCCACGGGCCCGTCTGGTTTGCTTCTTAACAAACTGGCCCGGTTCGTTTAGTACGCTCAGGTCAATAGCTCGATATTGCCAAAGTAAGGGTGCAAACTGGGCTCAAATTATGGGTGAATATGTATCGTATCGAACTCTATTTGCTAGTCAGCAAATGGCCACAGTGCCCTAATGATTAGGGGTCAGGCTCAAGCGGACTAATGGGTTGAACTTGTGAATCCTTCCACTGGGTCGGGTAAATTAAGCACATATAACCACATCCCACCCAATCAAAGTTCTTTTTTGAAAATCTCTAATTTGGTCGTTGAAATTTAGAAATCTCTAATGTTTAATGCATTGTAAAACATCAAAAATAAGTGAAATTTATGTTGGTTGCTTATAAGAAATTTAATCGATTCATTAAGTTATATGGTAATGTTTTATCAATCATTTGAAAAACATCGAAATTTAATTAATTAAATTATGAAACCTAAATTTACGAGGGTCAATTAATTAAAAATCAATCACACTATTACAAGTTTTATTAGGATTAATCTCAATGCGACAACTAGCAATTAGCATTTCGACTCGTCCTCCAATTAAGTTTGGACACATGGGAAATAGAAATTAAGATATTTTAATGGCTAGAATTAATTAAAACCTAATTGTAGAATTCCTATGACGATGTGACATTAAAATAGGGTTATCTTGATTCACGAGATTAAAATAATAAATTGAAGGATAAAATAGAAATAAAAGCGAGTTTTTGTGAAGCAATCAAATGGCGGACGATAAAATAAAGAGGATTAGGGTAAGATTTCTACAAATACCTAAGAAAAAATATTTCTAGCAAATACTCTGTAGGAATTTCTACACATGAGAATGTTGGAAATCGATGAAATTGATTTAAATTTATTGTCTTAGATTCTGACGATTGTGTATCCGATTCATTTACCGGTTGGGTTAAATGTGATTGCTCAGAACTTAGTGTTGACTTAGTAATTGTATATTCTTAGTGTGGAGTTCATGATAATTTAAGGGGTTATGGCGATTCTTTAGATGCTGCTGAGTAATCGTTATAATAATAGTAATTGGTAAATTATTGTATTATTATACAACTTCTTGATATCTGGCTGCAAGGTCGCAGCGTACGGTGGCGTTGAGTTATATTTCATGTATGAAATTAAAAGCTATAAAGGCCGGCTCTGTTCTACCGATTCTGAGTGTTCCCCCGTTTTATGTAAGAGATATCGATTGAGCAAATAGAATGATTAAATAGTTATTTAATTGATTCGAGAGTATTTAGTATTTATCGATAAGCTTGAGAAAGATTATTGATATTATTTCATTCTTATTTAATTAGGCAATTAAATAGCTCGACTCGTGTAGCAACTCATTAGTGTCTTAGCGAACTAATAGAGTTGAGTGGCTAATAGCAGATTCTTTATCGAGCACATTTAAGCACAGCCACATATAAAATGGCTTTTAGGATTTTTTCATCGTAAGATTTTGAGAAAATTTTATCACAAAACCTCAAAAGTGGCACGCCTCCACATGGTAGAAATTCTCCCAGAATTGCAGGATTTTTCTAGTTTTGTTCGTCGCTTGTTTCTTAGTATAAATTAGTTAGCGATTCGACACTGCGGTGTGGGCCGTAGAATGTCATCACGATTGATATTCTGACAAGGAGGCTGAAGGAAGTGAGTGCGTTGTGAATTTGAGCGTCAAATTTAATTAGAATTTACTCATTGCGATATGAAATCTTCTGTTTATTCATATATTGTAAATATATGTTTTTGTTAATATGTAGTAAACACTTTAAGATCCGCAGGAATTATAGTTTGTATTTATACTTTCGTATATCCGTAGTATTTTCCATCGGAGAAATCATTTGAAGTTCTACTATTGGGGAAAAGGCCTACGCGTATAAAATAATTCAAATTCAAGTTATCATCTAAAATATAATGAAATTCTTAATCTTACTGAATTTAAATATTCATCAAATGAGGTTTTAATTATTGCATAAATGCAACAAATTTAAGCCCATCTCTCCCAGAATTTAATGAAACTCATTTGCTAAGGTACAACTTTGCAATACTCCAGAACAAGATTGAGAATTTTGTTTGAGCATACTTGATATTGACTAGACATCCATAGTTTGCTAGGGAAGCCATGTAACTTTTGGACTCTGGCTGCTAAAACTACCGAACTAGTCCGACCTGAGGATCAGTTCTATTGCACCTCGGCTCGGCCGAGTATCAAATCCGTCTAGCAAAAAGTCCAATCGATGCATGCGACATGGGGCTCTTAGCATACAGCTCAGTGACTACTAAAGTCCCAATGGCGTGTTTGTTGTCGAAACAATGGAAATTGAAGTCAAGCGAGATCTGAAAATGTTTAGGTGTTTGATAACGTTGAAAAACTAGAGGTGAGTTGTATTGTGGCTTTATACACTTTCTATTTAATTTATATTTGTAAATCGTATATTAAATAAATAATACTACAATAGATAAATAAATAACTAATATTGACAACTTTACCCCTACTCTATTTCATGTATTATTATTATTATTTTTATTATTATTATTATTATTATTATTATGCAGTATTATTATTCCTTATTATTAATATTATTATTTTATTATTATTATTATTACGTATTATTAATATTATTTATTTTTATTACTTTATTATTATTATTTTTATTATTATTATGATTGTTTTTAGCATTATTATTATTATTATTATATATTATTATTATTATTTTTGTTTTATTATTATTTTTTTTATTATTACTTTTATATCATTTTAATATTATTATTATTTTTTATCATTTATTATTATTATTATCATATTTATTATTATATTTATTATTATCATTTTATTTTATTTTTTATTCTATTATTATTTTTATTATTATTTTTTATTTCTATTTTATTATTATTATTTTATTTATTTTTATTTTATCTCATTATGATTATTATTATTTAAAAATAATAATAATAATAATAATAATAATAGTATAAGTGAGATGTGAAAAAAATTATGGGAGGAGAAGTGTGTAAATTTGGACTTTACCATTTCTGATTTTTTTTTAAGAGGAGAAAAATAAGTAGAAAATTTAACTTGAAATTTTTTTAAGGATTTTGATAAGTACTTAAAATAATTCATTAACCACGTAAAAACACAATAAATTAGAAATCTTGAATTAATTGTGGTACATGACTTAAAAGTTTAACAAATCTGCACATCTTGGATCTAGTCGCGGGCATACATCCGTTTCAGTGCAGGGTCAGGTCGAGTCACTAGACCTCTCACGTAATAAAGCGGGGGTCAATCAGAGTGTAATGCAGACAATATTCAAGTCGAAGACACGGTAGTCGTCACCGAGTCGAGACTATACCGAGTCACAATTGTACCGTTGGCGTATTAAGGAGAGCTAGATTGATAGTCGACGTCTGATAATTAAATTTATTTAGCGTATTAGGCCAAGTTGATAGTCGAACGTCTATTGATTAAATTTATTTGTACTTTGAAAAATTTCCTTGAAAAGATTTTATTATAGTAAAACTTTTCTTAGCTTTACATCAATAAAGGACTACGTGAATAATAAAACAATACATATGACACTAACATATCTATAGAATTAATGATTGAGCAGAATCATTATTCTTAAATCATTGAAAGAGGACAGGATTAATGAAAATAAAACAGAGAGGTACAATCAGTGATTACATAAATTCATGGTCAAAATGGATGAGTCAGCACAAATCATGGTCGCGTATCTATGGTTTCCAACAACTACGAACAAAAAATACTACTATAATTCACTACCTACCTACCTCTATAGGTCAAAAAAATTGACTACTCAATAGACAAAATTCAATTTTAAATAAACATTTATTTTAATGCTAAAAAATTTGTTGATGTGTATGTAATGATTGATTATTTAATATCATACATATAAGAGAAAACATAAAAATTTAATTTTCTTCACTGTGCATGTGATCATATTAATTTTCTTTAAATTTGTTTATAATATATTATTAAGATATGAAAAGTTATAATGAATCATTTATTTATGATGTACACTTTTGTAAAGCTTGAGGTATGAAAAAAAGATGTATGTCAATTAAACTGAAATCGAGAAAGTATTGAATAATTAATTACCATACAAAATGAATTAGACAAACATTAGATGGCATAACGTAAGAGAAACTAGGCAAACTAGCGCCATTTTCAACACACTTTTAAAATGTAGTGATGAGTAATAAATTAACCTTAAGTACAAATGGAGTACAATAGTATATGTTGTTTCTAAAATATAAGTGGAACAAGTTATGATAGAAAATTACATGAGAATCGCGAGACAGTATGCAAGCTCTCTTTAAGGCGTTTAGGTAGGCTGCATGGAGGCGAGCGAGCAGTCTAGCAACCACGTCGCCTCAGGATAAAAGCGACCTATATGCGAGATCGTTCTGCTAGGCGAGATCGTTCCTTCCTTCCCAAACTTGTTGAGAGAAATTTGCTGTTGTTTATTAATATTGTTTCTTTGTTCTTTTCGATGTCGCTATTGTTATGAGCCAATTTATAGTAAGAAAGTTGGCCACAAAAGCGGTATAAGCGTAAATAATTAATTCTCCATTCAAACCAAACCGTTTCAGGAATATTCATTCATTCATTCTTATCTGAATTCCGATTTGAAAAAAATGGTTTCAAGACAATTTATAGTAAGAAATAAAGTGAAGCAATCTTAGGAAATCATTAGGAAATCATTGCATTATTATTTTTTAAAATTCCACGAAGTTCCAACTGATATAGTGAGGTCGGAACCACAGAGAGTTGATTATTTAATTTGATTAAACTAGTTAAACTATCCTAGAAAGCAATTTAAACTGGAATTGGATTTTGAGAGTAATTAAACTAAAAACAAGTAATTAAAGAAGTAAAATATATATTTTTGGTTTGTTGGAGAAAAGATTTCATCAATACAATCTCAGCTAAATATTTATAATCTAAACTTTCAGTTATATGTAGGTTCGATTACGCTGAAGTCCGAGTGCGTTAGGTGTGGCGGGTTTACGGTTAAATTCCTAAATTAACTAAAACACTATTATTCATAGATAATTTAATTAATCTAAAGACATGAAGCACAAGATAATCTATTGAACCAATTAAGTTATTGTATATTTTCATATAAACAACTCCCTAGTCAATTATTAATTATTTTACGTATCGTTAGCATCTGATGCATTAGGCAAATATCTTTGAAATAAAATTACATGATAGATAACACTGCAAATTAATATGGTAGAAATAAAGATAAATAAATATAAAGCATCCAAAAGTATTTGACTACATCCATCTCCAATAATTTTGAATTAAAACATAACTAAAAACATAATTAAAAGAATATAAAGAAGAACCGATTCAGGAATTATGAAACGATCAAATTCCACGCATGAAGCAGTAAAGTGTTGCCGCTGGAATATTTCTTCAATTTTTCCTTGGCCTTTCGGCCGATACTACTTCACAGAAAATGGTCTGACTTTTTTTTTTTATATACATAATTACTGTAGGTTGTTTGACCTATTTAATTCACGGATCACAGCACCATTTTTTGATAATTGTTCGCATTTTTAATTTACTTTTTCTTTACTTTGTCCAAAATTCACAACTTTTATCAATATTCTTGAAAAATACTAGCTTCGATAAATATAACATGTTGTCCACTTAGACAATAAAAACACATTAAATATATCAATTAAAGCACGATAATATCCCCAAAATATATGAAAAATATGGATTAATCATGTAGCACCCTTTTAATTTTTTTTTACTACAATAGCACACCTATCCTATAAATTAACTAAATTGCCCCTTAAAAATCCTACCACTTCTCCACTAGTACTCTTCTTGATTAACACACTTGGCAAACAAACATGTCTTTGCTCCGCTTGTTTCCACCACACTTATGACTAGCATAACTTTTTCTTATTGGAAACCTCTAATCCGCATTTTCTTCTTATAAATTTTAGTAACATCCTAGCGACCTCACTCACCGGCCGGGACCTCACCCTGCCACATGATTCAGAGCCCTACGACTTTTACTGCGACCTTCGCCTCGAGCCCACCACACATTTGAGACTTGGGTTGGCGGATCTAGGGGTGAGGGGAGGCGGTGGGGGTGGTGGTCATGGAGGAAGAGGGCATGGGGGGTGAGTTGTAAGGGGAAAGGAGGGACAATGGAGAGTAGTGGGTTGTTGTTTGGTGGTGGTGGCTCATTGAATTGAAGAAAAAAAGATAGAGGCTCACTAGTTTTTAAAGGCGATATATCATGAAAGAAAGATTATATGATTTATAATGTACTCCGAATAATAAAACCCCTTAGGATAAATCCTCCTTGATACAAAGAATATTTATCAAATGGTTAGGGTTCATTATCGATCACAATCTTTCTCTACGTATGTTGGCCTTCTACAATATTTGTAGCGTCTACGGACTAAAATTTGGTGAGAGCTTGAGTCTTGAATTTGGATATGTGCGGATAGAGGCTGGAGTCGAAGATTTGATGCTTTGAGCTTTGGATATGAATCGGCAAGGTCTTTTGACGACCTTGATCGAGTGTGGTTGTGTGGACTTGATCGTTGTCTTGGTTGGATCGGCGAAGTATAAGGCTGGATGGTAGGGCTTGGGCTTCGGTTTGATTGGATGAGTAGGCTAGTTGGATACGCCTTTTGACTTGGATAGGTGAACTGACGGGATCTTATACTCTTTCTTAGATATCTTGGTACAGTTGGATCTTTATTTCTTGGATATGGGCTTACGGGTGGACCTTGATGAACCTTATAGGCTTAGGATTGGGTTTCTTGTGTGAGGCGCACTTGGTTTTCTTTGTGTCTGGCCCAAACGTTCACTTTAACTTCGTTAATTTAAGCCATGCTCTTTCGAATGCGATACATGTTTAAAATTAGGTTTATTTAATATAAAATCCTAATTTTACTCTAAAATTAATATCAAGGTCTTGAATCCCGAAAATCTTATTATTTTTTCTTGAATTGAATTTAATTTGGGTAAAAAAATTAAATATGATGCTAGAAGTTAAAAACAAGTTAAGGGTGCTAGTTTCCCCCATTTCTCATAACCTATAGTCATCATCCTTCCTCGAGCCTCTCCAACCTCTTAAAATATAGTGAGTATTTCTAATCATCATTATTTAATTATAGCTGGCCAAACCTTCCATTCACACATTTATCAAGTTTATGATTATGATTTCATTAAACCGACAACTAAACTACCATTGTTAAACATGTTGCTTAGGTGCTCGTCTCTATTCAGTCCCAGAAATTATGCACTAGGCACTAGGGTACTATATAATAACATCCACTCCTCAGTTATACGGTATTATTTCTAAATATAAAAAATTGAAGAATAATTTAACTTGAAAATTGAAAAGAAACGGAAGATGTTTGACTAAACTTTTGTATGTCATAAAGACAAAAGAAGAATCAAAGAAAATTTCACTCAAATTGACTCAGATGGATATATTAAAACTGCATTGTGATTTGCGTAACATTTTCCCTCCAAATGAGATCTTGTTTCTTGTTAACTTAATCAATGATTGAAAAAAATATTAAAATAATGAAACAAATATAAAATTTACCTAATATGCATTTTAAAAACAAGTAAAAAATAAATTACCATTTTCCAACATGTTGAAAACATAAACAAGATTTAAGTGGTCAAACTTTTTTTGCAATTGACAAAAACATATAAATTAATCACATATTCAATGTACTTTATTATATTTATGGCAATTTTAATTCTAAAAGGTTATGTATATATAAATTAAAGTGTAAAAACTTGTTTATTTTTGTAAAACAATAACTACAACCATTGTATGATTGTATTGGAGCATAAGCGATAAGATGACAAGACATAATTTGTCATTGCCAATATTTCTCTCAACCACTTAAAAATCTAGTCGGTTATGTTTTAAATGGTGATGCAACTCGGTATATATGTTATTATTATGTCTTTAAAATTTGAATAAGTTGGTTCCAATAAAAATAAATTGATGAGCATAAATTGTGTCTAAACTTGCTTTCAGAGACACATAAGTCAATAGTATGTAGTCTCAAACATTTTTATCGTGTAATAAGATAAGTGTTTAGATTGTACATGTTTTTTTCCCTAAATGACATTATATAATTGAGATTTGCGATTAATCCATTGTAGTAGTTGTAAGTCGTTGAGCTGAATCTTTAATTATTGAATCCTAATTGGACTAGATTTGATAAAACATTTGACCTATCTAAATATTGCAAAACTAATCTTAATTTATAGGTGTTGAAAAATAAAAACATAAGTAGATGATAATTCAAAAATTAATTATCATCTATCATATCAAATTATTTGATGTGGATTAAACCTCCGAAGGGTCACTTTAAACTGAATATTAATGGTGCTTTTAAGGATTGGGGTGGGGGGGGAGCATAGAGTATCGTCGGGATGCTGAGGTGTATTGTTATGGTTGTGAGTTTACACTGCTCTTGCCTACACTTTGGATGCTTGAGGCTTCTAGATTTGCTTATCATATTTTAGGTGGTGATACGTCGGAGGTTTCACGGATCTCAGAGTGGGCTTCGTTTCCTTACTTTTTCCAGCGTGGTGCAAAGTAGAAGGCACGTTGACTTGACATAATATGGTGGTCGGGTTATTTCTTTTTGCGAGGTTAGCGGGTGAGTTGGTCCATGTTTGGCGTAGACAAAATCGAGGCGGTGATTGGGTGGCTAAAGGCTGCGCTTGGCTGAACAGCAATCCTTCTCACGACATCCCGGTCATGCGTGGATGGAAAACTTCAGCATTATGCAATCTAGAGCATAGGGGTATTCACTTATGTTCGCGGTTGACTTCGGTATCTTTGGTTCTAGATGATGTTTTGTTTGTAGGTCGAAAACACGAGGTTAACCACATGTGGGTTTATTTTGTTTTTTGTATTAACTTTTTGTTTTATTTTATGGATTCAACTTTATTCTTTTATTCGCATTCGCTTAGCTTTTTGGTTTATGTTTTGGCTGATTGAACCCCTTTTCTGATTGAGCCCACCCTGCTTTTAGATCACGATTTAAGGTTTTTATTTTGTTTCTTTGGGTTTAGCCACTTTGATAATATTACTTGATTGTTTTTATTTTTATTAACTTGTACCATGTGATGATTTAAACTATATAAAAAAAAATGTTCACCATCATATCATAGTTGAAACCTAGTCGGTCAGATCGTGAATGATTTCATAGGATCACGATTCTAATTTGGCACAAAAATCTTAAGAAAATAAAAGTCTATTCCAATTTTATATATATGATCCTGTGATTGTGACCTACAAATTAAAAATGAATTGACATTGCATGATATGCTTATGTATTGTCATTGATCGGACCTACACTGTTCGTCGTGCTTCGCATTCACAATTCATTCTATTATGATCACAAAACAAAATCTAACGTACGGATATTGACAAATCATATGAAGAAAAGGGAACAAGATCCTTATAAATGGCATTCCGAGGGATTTGTCTGGCCTTTTGTCTCAAGTTTTGTTGATTTCTCACTCCCCTTTCTCATCTAGGTTAAAATAGACTAGATTCCCTATTACAGATTGGTCAATGATTACATTTTATTTCTTAGATTATAACTTTATATTTTTGTTATTTTTCATTTACTAGACCACCGAGCATAACTCAGTTGGTAAAGAAACTTAATGGATAAAACACGAAAATCTATACGCCTTGAAGATTGATTTATGAGTTTTCAGGGTATAACATTTGATTTATGAGTTGTAACACTCTCGAATGAATGATACACTTTGTGGGCCAACCTTGATTGATGATCGATATACCGTCAATACTCTAGCCTTCCTAGACACGTCCGGCGTTTAACCTCCTTATTAGTATTGTTTAGGACAGGGTGACTATATTGGCATTATTAACATTGGGTCTCAATGTTTTTTTCCATCTATTTTTACGCTATATGTAGTGTATCACTCATTGACATGTAAATATTGTTACTTTACATCCGAGGACCAGTCTATAGGTAGGATATTCGCAGATACCTAGAAAAAAAATCAAATAGCCCGGTGGTAATATAGTTGACATCTTTACGCAAGATTACCAGATGATTACATGCACGGTAATTTTTTTTTTTTTTTTTTATTTTCATCCATTCAGCGTAGGCTTGACACGAATCACTTGGCCGCGACTAAAGACTAAATGGCACAAAGAACCTTTGGACCATACGACTAAAAGACATTTCTGACACATATTCTCAAATCTCAATAAACAACAAAACCCTTAACCCATTTCTCGTCTCTGGAAACAAAGCGGGAATTTCTACTACGATTCGTTACCTTGATCGACTTTAAAGCCAAATCAATGTCCAGGTCAAAATTAATTATCAATCTTTTTTATTTCTCATCAACTCATGTATTATTATGAAATTGTAATTGGGGTTTTATTCTATATTTCTATTTATTAATTTTAATTTTCTAATCCTCAAATGTAATTAATTAAGGAATTTAATTAGATTACATAATATTCTTAATTGGTTGCTAAGGGAAACAACTAAATAATAAAGCAATTAAATTATAAGTTATATGATTATTTAGTTGGATTAGATTATAGAATTTTAAATTATTTTTTATATTAAATAGCTACATTGATTATTGTATTAGAATTAGAATTGATTATTACTTTAGTTTGTGCTTATTTGTAAACTTTTTTGGTATTTAGGATACATAAATATTTTAAGCCGAAAAAGAGATTTGAGGATTCAAGTGTAAGTGCTAGTTCAAGTAATGCGATATGAACACCATGACTGATCATTGTTCATCTTGATTCACACTTCCAATTCCTTTACCTGAGCTTCGTATTCCACTGATTCCAAATGAAGCTAATCAAAAGGGAATATATTTGGAGTTTGATCCAACAAAAAGAATATCAATTCATAAATACCGTCGAATGAAGCGAAGATGAGGTAAAGAGCTTACGCGCAGGGGGTCCAGCTTCGAATTTATATGAATTTTCCTATTGATAATAAATGGTAAGGATGGCAATTTTATTAAAAAGGGTGGTATGAGGAATATGATTCGTTGGAATATAGCATTGAAAGAGATGACGTATTTTGTTTACCTATTTACTTGTTTTATAATGATTTGTCAAAATTCCAAACTCCATTTGTAAAAGATGGTTGGAGGAAAAACTGGTATCTGAAAATTTGAATAAACGTGTTGGTAGCGTCATATGATGCGTGAAAAATTGTGATGATCTTTTGAATCATAATCAGAAGTATTGTTCTTCCACTTTATGAGTGTGCGAAAGAATGCAGTTTATCTTTATCGTTTGAAAGCATCTCTTTGGTATTAAATATCTTGTTAAGGGGGGTTTAGCATTTAGGGCACGTGATGAAGGCGAGAATTCAGTGTATATTGGTCACTTTCGTGAGTTTGTAGAAGTGTTAGGGAGGAATAGTACAGAAATTGGTGAAGCCTTGTTTCCAAAATGCAGTGTAATCTTAAGATGATGACTTAAGATTCGATAGGATCTTTGCAGTACTTATGTTGTTAGGCATTAAGAAAATTGTAGAAAGAAATTGGAGATGGCGTTTTTTGTGTCTTGGTTGATAAATGGATATTGTTCTGATAGACAAATGGCGTTGTTTGTTGATAAAGGATTTGTTGTAGAGAGATAATAGGCATTGTACCTGTTGAAGAAACAAGTGCAATTACACTTAAAGGGGCTCTAGATAATTTGTTGTTTGGATTGTGTATTGCTCAAATTCGTAGACAAGGATATGATGGGGCAAATAATATGAAAGGTTGTTTTGGGGGGGGAGGGGGGTTGAAAACTTTGATTCAAAAAGAAAATCCTGAAACTACTTATGTGCATTATTTTTGCTCTGACTTAGGTTAGCTCTTTGTCTGGGTGTGCGTCATGTAGATGCTAATTCATTTTTCTTGAAGTTACTCGTATTGTCAGCGCTTCGTACGGTCTTGAACAGCGCAGTAACAGCTTCCAAAAGCAACCAGTTGCCCGTTTGAAGACCTAGTAGAAAATGATATGGTGGAAAGCTGATGCGAGGGGTTGAATCCATGATTGTCTACAACAGAAATTTGATGCGATGAGGGTCGTATAGAGTTCTTCTAAGTTGAAGAAGATGTTTACTCCTATTGTTGAAGTGTTAGAAGAATTAAAATATGACAGAACTGCAAGTGAAGCAAAAGGTTTGTTATTATTGATGAAGCAATTTGATTTTGTGTTCATGTTGCACTTGATGACTGATATTTTGGTGGTGACAAATGAATCGTCTCAAGCATTGCAAAGGAGTGATCAAGATATTTTGAATGTTATGCAACTTGTTGAAGTGAGTAAGAAAATGTTTCAACAAATGAGAGATGATGGATGGGAAGAATTTTTTGAAAAAGTATTATTATCTTGTGGCAACCTTGTGATTAATGTGCGACATTTGAGTCGCGATGCGTCAAAGATACGGATCCGACATAATGCTCTGTTTACCCATTTGGTATTTAAAAATATGATTGTTTACGTTCATATTATGATGTGATATTGAAAGAGCTTAATGAAACTTTAATAGCCTTTTGAGTTATTGCAATGTGTTGCGTGCTTGAGTCCTTGTTCCTCGTTTGAAGATTTGACGCTAAATCAATTGTGAAGATAGAGATTATATCCCAAGCGATTTTGATGATGTTGAAGATGAAGAGTTGACTACCCAAGCTGAAGTTATATTAAAATTATGTTGGCTTTCAATTTGAATGGTCTTTAGGAGCTTTGTGGGACTCTTGTACACGGAGGCCCACGAGCGAAACACAAAACCTTGATTTGTGCCTGCTGACTGACTTTCTGGGGTATCAAGCTGGTGTGGAAGGCAAAATGTCTAATAGCGCTTAACGATTGTTTTGGCTTTGAAGAAAGTATTTTGTACCCCCCAGATTGATGAGTCAGAGAATATTATCAGCCAGGTTTCAGAAATAATAGAGAAGAATGCGATAAGTGATGAAAGTTTCAATTATGCCGTAAATATTAAAACTTTAAAAGATTGTTGAATAATTTTATTGTCGTTAACTATAATTTTTATATTTTAAATGATGAAATGAATACCCCATGTTAAAAACCTGGGTCCGTCCCTGCCTACAACTTATGGAGTATGTATTTAATCTAACACACCAATCAAATAATGTTAACTATATAACTTACAAATATATAAGGGTTCCACTAATTATACAATAATTTCTATAGTTACGTAGTTATAGGCCCACCACTTTACCCAATCTTATTTATAACATAATGTCAAACAATCTGTTTATTTTTAACATAAAAAAGAATGAAACCAATTGATATCTCCCTATATATAAAACGTAAAACCTTGAATTGCTGACTGGTAGCGAGCGTGAAACCCATGTTGTTTGAAATACTATTTTTGTTGGTGACTTTCACATTTGCCCCCATAAGCTGGCTATTAATCAAACAATGAATCATTAAACTGTGTTCTCATAGCATGATATTCTTAATTGGCGGTACACTCTTTCTCCATGTTTCCGCGTTCCTTATTAACTTTTGTTGAATCCTCCACTAATTTTTCTTATTAATTCGGTGGTATGTGAGACTATAATATTTTTTCTTTTCTATTTCACAGGGAAAAAAACTTTCAAAACACCATTTCCTAAATTGAGAATGGACAGAGATGCCCAGAAAACCATCCGGATAACTAAGTTTATGGAGATTCAAAAATAGGTCATGCTTTATATTGTTCATATGTGTTGGAAGTACGGTCAAATCGTAGTTTTTTATGAAACATTGAAATAACATCGCATGATCCAACTCTTACACGATCAATATTCTTGTCTTAATGTTAGTTATAAACTACTTTCAACTCTTATTTTCAACTTTTCCAATATGGAGTTAATTATTACTCCATACATATAAAGTAACAATTAACAAGACATTATCTGAACTAACTAGGACTATTATATTCCTTTGTGGGTTTTGTAGAAATACCAATATAGGTATTTGCATGCGTTTCTTATTGCCATTTTTGTTTGTTTTATATGTGTGGTGAAGAATTAATTTTGTATTTTGTCTGAAATGGTAATTTGTAACAACATTTTTAACTTATTTGGTGAATTTATGATGTAGAGTGGACACTGCAAACTGGCTAGGCTAATGACTTTGCTTATGGTCTCCTGTAATTTTGCTGGAAATTGTAGAAAGGTAGCTCTTTTATAGATTTTCTATTACTAAGAGTTCTCATTTTATAATTGATCCTTACGCAATTAAGTAATGATGCAACACCTAGAACAAGCAAGCTCACCACCAGTGAAGAAATTATACTCCGTAGCAACGAAAGATGAAATCACTAATGCAATAGAAAATGGATTACTATATTCTATTTTTCTACACGTAGACTCCTTTAATTTATTGCATGATGAATTTGGCATTTAGTACTCTTCTTTCTTTTATCTTTTCATTTCATTTTTATTTGTATTCAATACAATTATTTTTCAATGTTACCAACAACCCTTTCAATAAATATTTTTTTTTATTTGTTTGGTTAGGGTAGTAATCCTAACACGAATGGTAATTGTTAATTTCCTTTTCACTATTTTATATTACTCAATTAAAATATATTTTTATTGACGGTATGAGAAATATAAAACAAGAACATTAACGAATTTACACAGGTTAGACTAGTTGCCGTAAATACTAGGTCCGTCCACTAAAGGCACAAAAGTAGAGGGAAGGTTGAAATATGTCAAGTGTATGTGAAACAAGAATCTTCTATATAATGATTACACAATACTTCTTCTGGTTTTTTTTACTTGACATCCTAACATTTTTTACGTTAATTAAGAATGTAATATATTTTACCTATATTTTCCTAATCAATAAATAATAGTTAATAGCATTAAATATAAAGTAGCTTTTATGTTCATTATGTAACTTTTGAATATATTAAACAGGGGCTTAAAAGGAAAAACTAATGAAACATTACATTGAAATTTCAAAGTGACAACTATTTTAAATTAAAAAAAAAAATTGCTACGATGTTAAAGTAAAAACCACCGGAAGAGTAGGTTAAAGTCTATCATCATATTTCTTTAAGAACAATAGTCTTGAGAACCTTTATTTGTAACTTAATTGTCCATGGTTTTTTTATTATGATTTCTCAAGTAATTATTTGTAATTGACATTGATATTTGAAGAGGATGTCTGATAGAACAACGTTGTGGTCCAATATTCTTCTTCTTGATGTTACAAATTAGGAGGATGATTAGCTAATCTAAAGATTATTTAATGCAATATGCAATAAAACATTGATTATTACTTACGATATAGAATCCCATAAGATCAAGAAATATCCTTAAGACTTAATCATTCGAGGATATAAGAGTCCATAAGACTGACGAAATCAAAACAAAGTGCTGCCTCCCTTAAGATTTTCTCCTCTCCCATGTAGCGAGCTTTGGGTCGGTAGATCCCAGACCATAAAAGGCCCTAGGTACCAGGTAACAAGTACCCCTAGTACTTAATCACTCGGGATACAGGAGTCCACGAAACCAGCACAATTAACCACTAGAGAGTTCAAGCACGACTAAAGAATAGTGTGTTGGTAGAAAAACCCCAAGGGGGGGGGGCTTGTGACATAGGGTTACTACAAGAGAAAAATTCGGCAAACACACACACCACCAAACAACCTGTAACTACCTAGACAACCAAGGAGACGATACACCCAAAGGACGAAATCCCCCAACGTGAAGAACAATAACGACCCCAACAAAGCACACACACAGACTAAGAGGGGTATACCCAATCATTGGGAGAGGTAACGCAAAGAGTATGGCAAAAAACTCAAGTCAAACCTACAAGAAGGGAATGAACTTAACACGTGCTGATAGTAGCCAGCTTTTACCTTACTAACGATGTAGTCGTGTGAAACCTCTTCACGACAGGGACCCAGCATTACGAGCCAACCGTGATCGTACACAAGACACCGAAAAGCCTCAGACACAACACACCAGTGGGGCAAGCCCTCGACGCCTAGAAAGCAACCATCCTTTAGTATCCACTTGATCGAAGGCCAATGATAAGGGACATATCCCAATCGAATACCAAGCCACCGATTCTCTCTTCCAAATCGGTGACATGTATATGGGCGCTTAAAGAAGAGATGTTGTCTCTGGACTCCGTGGAGGATCCTCCGCAAAAATACAATTAATATCCTCCAGTCCACAATGGAGTCCGGTCATCACCGCCTACCATGTCCCTACAAGTCAACAAAACAACAAACAACAAAACAATATTTAGGAGGAAACGAATCTTTTCCAAAACAGGCCAAGACCAAGGTCTCTTAAGACGGGGCTTCCTAAGTTTCTCATAAACCGCCTTTACCCCCACACAACAACCTCCGACCTCAATGGCTCAACATCACCACCACAAAGAACTGTATCCCTTGGAGGGTGCACAAACTTCCATCAAGCAGGAGTCTTCCAAGAATAACATAATCCTAAATGTAGACTCCCTTCAAGTAATTTACGCACCCACCGAACCTAGAGGGATTCAAAGATCGCAGTGTAAGTTCAAGTAGCACTAGCCGGAAAGGCACTTCAAGTCCGAACGCCCCAAGCACTAAGGCCCTCGCTGGGTTTTACTGACAAAATAACAATTATGTAGTCAGAACTGTAATTCTAATAATATAATAAAACAAGCAACATACAAGTTTGTACCTTTCTTCGTGGATTCAGAAAGTGTATCATATATTTGTGGAGACTCTAAACAATCAACGATTGTCTCTAAGAATAGTCCACACCAACCCATTTAACCTAATCCCTCCATAAGCTTTGCAGCATTGTGAAAGCCTCCTTTAAAATATTAAACCGTTGTCGAGGGTTGGGCGTGTAAAAACTAATGGGGTTTTGACCACCTACTGACCTCATGGGGAAGAAAAAGTAGAGAAAATTTTCAACTTCAAAAGTTGGAAGAATCGTGTTGATTTCATGAAAATCATGAAGTCAGGTGAAACTCTTCCACTCTCAAAAGAACATTCTAAAAATACTAGAGTTTTAAGGTATCCTCGAGTATTTAGCTCTAATTGTAATAGGTGTCTATGTTCTAGAATCTTCTTCTCACTTTATCCCTAAAAATAAAGACACAAAAAGTGGTTCTGTAGAATATTCACAATGATTCTACAATTAGAAAATTCGGAAACCTTACTCCTAAATATATTGGTCGAACATGATGAAATTCCAACAATTGGAATTTCACTCATATTCCTCTGTCAGCTTATATTTTAAAACCCCTAGTTATAATCATATTATAGTTCATTTTAGTTGTTCTCAGGCGCATTTAAAGTTCGAATGAAATTAGCAATATATTAATTTATGTTTAACCAAACATATTAATATATAGATTATGAGCGACTCTTAGTAAGACATCATAATCCCTAATCTCAATCGAGCAAAACTCTAATATATTAATTGTCCAACAATTAACATACGTCCGAAGTCATTATTATTTAAATAATAATCTGCTGTACAATCTAATTGTTTCAACGGCATATTTATGAGATATAACATCTTATATTTCCAACACTCCCAATTGTCCTTGACGCATTATTTGTAAAGCGACATTTGCTAACCGGACATATCTAACACGATCCTCTTGCACGCGATTTTCACAGTCAATGGCGGTAAGATCGCGCGTCACCGAACCCCAGACCGCATTCTTTCTGGTGGTACGGTGCGACGTGATCTCAATCTAGATTGAGGTTGGTCAACAAAATCACTAATGGGCTTCCAAGAGGCCCCGAAAATCTAACCATGAGTCCGACAGGCCACCTCATCTTGTGTACAAGGTTTCCTACAACTATACTTGTAGTATACAAAACTCAAGCCTTTATAATCCCCTCGTTCGAAGACGCTTAGACAAGGTCAGCAAATTACCTATATATGTCAAACTAAGTCACGCAGTCGACAATCGCCATTTAACATAAGTTCTACGAGAAACTTCTTAGGACAATGCATATACAATCTTCTAAGTTCTTTCCCCGATCCAAGAAACGTGATCGACAATCAACACATAGTAACTAATAGTGTTCTAGGATTTGGGGGTTTTTTTCCCATTTGGGGTTTTCTTCTCTCCCTTCTAGATTTTTTTATCTAGAATGAACCGTCGTGAGAGTTGGGTTGAGCCCCCAAAAATTTTCCACCTGGCTCATGATTATTATTTTATCTTGTTCGTATTAACCTTATGTCCTGTTTTTACGTATATGGTCAAGTGGGGCCTTCCCACCGTAAAAACATCAAAAGTTCCTTCCAAAGCCGGACTTCCGCCCAGAAGGGTAATGGATCCTGAATCTCTTGCGTTTTGTAGACTTTACTCTTCGGCTCGGTGCCGAGATGGTTGGCGGTTTGCTTACTCCTTTCCATGACCCCTTTGCTAACATGGAAATTCCTCAGGCGGTTGTAGAAGACTTATGTCGGGCGGTTCATGACGGCCTGGTTGAAGAATCCTGAGCAATCGGGCCGGGGTCACTATATTATCAACAACCATGGACATTTATTGTAACGGTTGCCACACTTTAAAGCGTATGATACGCCCGACGTGTACATAACATTTATTACGCTACGATGGATCCAATGGATAATGCATAAGGAACATCACTCATCCTTTCTCTTCAAATTGCTTACGGACAATCGAACGGTCGAGAGTAATGCCATGTCTTATAAAGTGGAGGTGTCCTTCTGGAATTATCCATCTCAAATATTTTCACACTTTATCAATATAGTGTTTTGGCTTTAACTATAATAAGCCTTTTTAGATCGATTTCTATGGATCTTAATTCCAAAAATATATTATTGAGCTTATCTTAAGTGTTTCATAGAGAAATTATTTTACAGCCAAGTGACTTTGGATGTAAGTTCAAAGCATAGGCATGCGTCGCTTTCTTATGATTAGTATTTCATCCACATACAGGATTATAAATGCAATGCTGCTCTTACTAACCTTCTTGTATACACAAGAGTCTTCTTCATTTCTAATGAAACCAAACTCTTTGATCACCTCATTAACACAAAGATTCCAACTCCTTGATGCTTGCTTAATTCCATAAATGGATCTTTGTAGCTTGCATACCTTCTTAGGTCCCTTAGGACATGTAAAGCCTGGAGGTTGTGTCAGTGCACGCCCTCTTCTAGATTCTCAAGTGGCGAATGCGCTCTTTACATCTATCCGCTAAAAGTCTCATAATCATAATAGGCAATGATGGCTAAGATAATCCGAATGGATTTAATCTTTTACAACTGGGGAAAATGTTTCATCATAATCAATTCTTGAATTTGTTTGAAACCTTTGGCTACAAGTCTAGCCTTATAAACATGGACATTTCCATCTTTATCCAGTTTGCGTTTAAAAATCCATTTGCACTCGATAGGTCTAGCACCTTTCTGTGTAGATCGATCAATGTCCAAACAGTATTCGCACATTGAATCTATTTCTGATTCTATGGCTATAAGCCATTTACGCTTCAGTTTCTTTCATGGCTTTTTCATGAAGGCTCGCTATTTTACCAAGAAAGCTTCCCCATACCATCTATCGAGTTCCTGATGAGTTCTATCCAACCTCCTAAGGGTAGTGTGAGTCTCAGTTGGCTCCATCACGGTTTCCCATGGATCAAGTTGAACTTCCTCTATATAAGAGGGGCTCTCCTCCTGAGGTAAATCCTACCAATGCTCTCAACGTTGATTTCACTATCTTGAACAATTTCAAGATTCTCACTTCTTTTATATCTCTCTTTTCTAAGTATTCCTTCTCAAGGAAAATGTCATCTTGTGCAATGAAAATCTTGTGCTCATCCTTGAGGTAGAAATAATACCCTATGGTTTCTTTCGGGTAACCAATGAAATAACATTTCATACTGGGTCCTAGTCCTTGTCCAAACTCACATAGGCTTCTACTCACTCCCAAATCCTTATGTGACATATTTTGGGACGTTTTCCAAACCACATCTCATGTGGGGTCTAAGTAGCTGATTTAGTTGGACATTTGTTTAGTGTGTGCATGACAGTTTGTAATGCATATCCCCAAAAACTGACGGGCAGTTCGGATGTGCTCATCATGGATCGAACCATATCCAATAGTGTACAATTTCTCCTTTCGGATACACCATTATGTTGAGGTGTTCGAAGGGAGTGAGCAAAGGATACAATGACTGCTTGAGAGATGTTTCAATTACATGGTTTTAGTATTCTCCGCCTCGCCGACCGTTAATCTTAATCGGCTTTTATTGAGTTGGTTCTCAATTTCTTTTCTCGAAATTCTTTTGAACTTTTCAAAAGCTTAATTTATGCTTTAGTAGATATATAAACTGTTATCTACTGTAGTCATCGCGAGTGAGGAAAGCACGAGTAACCTCGAAAGTATGAGTATTCATCGTCCACGGCCCAGCATGTACGATACCCACAACTGTTGCCCTCTCACTAGTTCCAAAGAAAAGGTGATTTGGTCATCTTGCTCAAGCATGATTCTCAAGATCGTATATGGTTCAAAACCAGACATGTCAAAATTCCATCAAGATGCAATTTAACGCTGCTTATCACTTATGTGACCAAGTCCGCAATGCCATATAAATAAGTAGGATTCAAGTCATTTAGCTTGTTCCTCCTTATTGTTTATGTCGTAGGTCTCAATTTGTATATAATACATAGAGACCATTCTCGACGCAGATGCCATACCATAAACTATACTATTCGAGTAACGAAACAACCACTTTCCCTTAATCGGGCAATGTACCTATCATTTTCCAATTGAGAAATTGAAATGATATTTCGGCCGTAGGAGGTACGTTTGTAAACATTATTTAGTTTAAGTACCATTGGCAAATTTAAACAAACTGATCCTCGTGATCATCACGTGTGTTTTGCTCCATCGCTTCAGCCCAAGAAAAGTGTAACGACCTCGGCCTGTGCCTGGCCGCCTGTGTTGGGACCGTCCAACCGACACCCTGTGGAAGTCACCAAAATCGATGGATGAGTCAAGTTCAAAGACCTACATGTCCTTACATAAACCAAAACAAGATACATCTGAACAGAATAATTTTTAAGAAAAATAATCCATCATGGTATTTCCTAACCATACAACACAACCAATATACAACAATCTCCCATGTACAAAATATCAACAACAACGCAGCATTTAAAATTCAAATAACAACAAATATAGAAATCCGAACTACGATAAAAAAACAACAAGACTTTGAGGATCTATGGCCACCCGCCACTCACCCAGTAATTGGCACGAACACACCTAACACTCCCAAAAACGCGTAAGCACCACCGGCCAACCCGGCACACAAAATGAAATGTTCTCAAAGTGAATGGTGTAAGCTGCGAAGCTTAGTGAATACTTATCTCAAGAGTGGAAATTAGCCCACTCCCACGCGTAGCATAATATAAAGATAATTAAATTCACATAATTTGATAGGTATTGCAGAATACTATATAACTCCAGGCCATAGTAAAAGAAAATATCATTATCACAAGTTTCAGATTATAAAAAGTATATCAAAACCGACATTACTATGATCATAAATCCATAGGCCCTTCAAACTAAACATGCACATTCTAATAAAGAACATCCAACAATGATAATCATGCATTTCAAGAAATCACCAACAACAATACCCAATTAAGGCCACAACTCTACTCTATCAACCAAAAACGTAACAACTCAACATAAATCCAGATTTTAACAACTAATGCGCATCTAATCAACTCCTAACTCCGTTAGGAGAAACTTGTGCCCGGCCAACATAGCAAATAACACTAATTCCATAACGAGGTACCTAGGCAAAATACAACACACTCATGTAATCAAGTACAAGGCAATGATAGTACAACTCAACATACATCAACAACCTCTAAACAACTCATTCTATGCCACTCCAACCAACAAAAACACCCTAAAACCCAAAATGACCAAAACAGCCCCGAAAACAACTCATCCTAACTCAACTCAACCTCATCTCAAAATGCCTATAAATCCCACAAAAACACCACACACAACCCAACTACTCAACCAACTAATCATACTCAAACAATCAACACAAAAATACATAGATAAACCCGAAATAACCCGCTACGCTTTAAGTAATTGAAATGTGTTACATATTTCGTTTGTGGTAACTGGAGATAGTATAATTTCGAAATAAAAATCGATATACCGAGAATAGTATTAAAATGAGTAGTAATTATGCCAAAAAACTATACATTTGGAATCGTGCTTTTCATTAAAGTTTAATCTGACAAAAAAGTGGAGAAATAAACCGCAAACCAAACGGGCCTTACACCATCCTAAAAAATCCCACTCAACCCCACTAACACTTCATCCTCATCCACAAAAACCCATTCCCCTACTCTCCGCCATCGCACCCCTTTCATCAACACATTATTTCCCTCCATCGAACTCCGCCACCCAAAGGAAGAATTAAACAAACTTTTGCATTTAAAAATGAAGAATTACGAAAGTAGCACCCTTTTTAAGACCGTATACAGTAAGATTCTCCAACTCTGTCGAGCCAGTAAAGCAATGTTCATACACTCTAAATCTTTAAAGCCCAATCCCTCTTCATGCTTCAGTTTGTAAGCTCCTCCCATTTTTTCCACTATATTCCTTTCGCCATTCCGGATCCCGGCAACCAATAGCTCGCCATCGCTTTATTTTATTTACTGGGCATTTCTATCGTAATTTAAAAAACACTTCATCACATACTGGGGAGATCGCTTAAAGCCATCGATTTCAAAAAGAACTCCTTTTCCCTGCCTGAGACAAAAGGTTACTTCTCCACCCATTAACATGCTTTGCAACTCAGGTTCTGGATTAAAACCCACTCACCTCCTTCTTAGTTTTTCCAACTCAAGGTGTAATCCAAATACTTACCTTGGTCTTGAACTTCTTTCATTGTAAGAACCGCCATGATTTCTCTCCTATCAAAGACCTCGATGTCTGCCTCTCGAAGCTAACCGAGCATTTGTCCATATTAACTTTCTGTCCTGAAGCTATCTCATAATCATCCATAATTTTTATTACCGTCGTTGCCTCTCCCTCGATCCTTGCGTAGTGCGACCTAATTCCCGCCCACGTCAGACGCCCCTCGAGGTTGTGGGAATCGCCTAAATCTTGGACACCAGAGTCACCAATCGATGGATGACTCAAATTTAAAAGACACCTGCCTTGAAACAACTCAATAAAACAAAGATACAACCGGTAAAAAAATACTTTTTTAAGAAAAAAGAATCCATCGTGGTATTCCTAACCACATAACAACAAACCAACATACAACATAACTCCAGAGTACCAATATATCAACCTTACAACAGTCAAGTATCTCAAAATAACAACTTATGGGCTGCATTTACAACTACAATCCAACAAAATAAAGAAGAGACTGGAGGATTAATCAAGCACCCGCCACCTAAGCCTCTACAACAAATACACGGAAGTCCGAAGACGGAAATAAAGACTAATTTATCAAATTTAAGTGAATGAAATTGCCGCCTCATAGCGAATAGGGCGTAAGCCGAGAAGCTTAGTGGACGTATATCTCAAGAATGAACACCTCCAATCACGCAATAAGGTAAATTAAAGTAGATGATATTGCATACACAGATAAGTGTCGTATAATATCATTGCTAACTTTAGATCTTAATACGGTCATTAGCAATTTCATTATCGTGTTCATATGTTCATAAATTGGCTACTAGTAACATTCCATGATGGCAATCAACAATAACATAATGATAATTCAAAAAGACTTCACTAACACGCAACACCACTCGATCTTACTCTCTATCAACCCGACAATCCATCGACATCACAACTCAACAACCAAATTAACTCGCAAGAACACAATCAACTCAACAATTTTATCAACTCAACAACACAACAACTCAACAACTCTATCAACTCAACAACTCAACGACTCAACAACTCAACAACTCAATATAAGTCCGGATTTCTACAACTAATGCGCATATAATCAACCTCAATCCCTCGTAGTGAGAAACTTATGCCCGCTTCTACATAAAGTTTATCACCGAATCGTGAACGAGGCACGAAGTAAAATCACCGAATCAGAATGGCACGAAGCAAAAATACTCCAGAATACAACTCAACAAACAACATCGACTCATTTACAACTCTTCCTAATACGACTAACATCACCTCAAAACACCTATACGACCTTTACTTACTCAATGTACACAACCCAACGACTCAACCCACAACGCATATTCGATATATAATTTAACACAAGATCACATATATACATCTACACATATCCGAAATCAAATAGTTAATCAACACCCAAATAGATAGATACTCTCACTCTGGGCTTAGCTAAACAAAAACTCCGCACAATCACAACAACGGACCTTCTTACCCATCAACGCCTAAACAACATTCAAAATTATAATTACTACTATAATATATAACTAGTAATATCACATTCTACTTATATATTTAATCTCAAACCCAATTAACTACTCAAACTTACAAAACTCATTTTAACCCTATATTCTCTAATCACATATAAATCACAACCTACACCTCGAAACAACCCTAATAAAAGTCCAAGAGTACACTTCTACCATATTAAAACCATTTTGAAAAAGTCAACAAAAGTCAACTATAATTCTCAACATATTTCAACCCCATAAATCGATTATTATCACCTCTTATACGATAATCTAAGATAGATGGCCATTCTATATCATTATAAATATCAAAAACTCAAAGTCAACCTTCCCAATTACCTAAAAATTTAACATCCTCAAACTCAAGAAATACTCCAAAAAGGTTCGAACTTTCTCTTACCTTAAAACGAGAGAGGATGACCTCCGGGAAACTCTCCAAGAAATTTCCAGACCAAAGTTCTCTCTCGCAAGACGAGGGAAAGAGAACGAAGAAAAAAAACGAAGGGGAAATGGGGAGGGTTCGCCAAAGCTTGAAGAAAAAAGAAGAAGATGATGATGATGACTAATCACTTGGATAAGTATGAAATAACCACATCGGAGTTCGTGCAAGATATCAAGAGTCAAAGTAAAGTCTCGCTTCGTTTTCGCTCTTAGTTTCTCAGACGCTTTTAACAACACAACTCAACATAAAGTTAACTTCAACCCCAAATTAATATTACAATAATGCTCATAATGAACGGGTTAAGCAAAAAAGTGTCATCAGCAAATAAGATATTTGAAATGCTAGGACTACCTTGCTAATTTTTACCCCTGTTAACGCCTTCCTCTCCTCCGCCTCCCTCACACATCATGAGACACTCTACACATAAAAACAAAAATAAGGCTTAATAAGGATCCTTCCGACGAATACTCCTTGACGGCCTCAAGTAACCCTTAGGAGCCCCATTTATAATAAACCCATAAAAAATCGAAGAGGCAATGCACATAGTCCAATCAATCAAAATTTTAGCAAAACCCAGCTTCATCATAGTTGCAACTAAAAAATTCCATTCCACCTTATCATAAGCCTTACTCATATCTAACTTAATAGCCATAGAAGTATTCAGCCTTAATTTATTACTTATTCAAATGACAAGACGCTACGAAATATCAAGATATTATCCGAAATACTGGCCTAGAAGGAACACACTGAAGTCTCCGAATAATCTCCATAAGAATGGGCTTCAACCTATTACTATGACTTTATAAATAATTTTCACTATAATATTACACGTGCTTATGTGTCTAATTTAAATAACCCTGCTCCGTATAAGCATTTTTCTTAATGTGATTTTAGTTGCCCGGTTGAGTGTTTTGTGGTTAAAGTTAAAAATTTTAATGGAATAATGATAATATGGTGAGAATAGAAATGTAATTTGACTTGTGTTCGAATTATGTTGTTAAACCGAGAAGAGTAGAAGCGAATCATGAACCAAACGGCACTCCAAACTTCACATGTTGTCCCCACCTACCACCTCACTAACTTTATACTTATCCTAATCTCAACCTTTTATCATCAAATCTTTTCTTCTTCTTCCCTAAGCAGGTCGAACCCCTCTTCAAACTTCCCTTTGATTTTTTTTTTCTTTTTCTTGGCAAATCTTGCGGAATCAAGTTTAATAATCTCGTTTCCCATCTCTCGTTCATCAAAGGTATGCAGTTTTGGATCCTCCAATCTCATTATTTAAGGCTTCAGCTTGACCATTTACTAGTTTGACTTTTGTGTTGACTTTTAGATCTTGAATTTATTATGGTATGTATATTTATCTAAGTATCGCTAGGATTGGGCAAGTGATTTTGGAAAGGATTATCAAGTTAGAAAGTGGTAAGCTGAGGGTTTATTGACTTTTTCTTAAATTAACTTAAATTGTAATATGAGGTTAGAGGACTTTAATATAGTTGTTTTGGGTATGTAATTATTGGCTCGATATGGATAAAGTAGATTGGCCGAGAAAGCCTGGGGAAAGTTCAGATAGTATTTAGTGTTTGAATTGAGGTTGTATTTAATGGATTAATTAGTTGTCAATTGATTGTTGGATTGATTAGAATGTGGTTAAAATTTTATTGTTTGCAATAAGGTGATTTAATTTAATATTGAGATTTTAATGAAGTCATGACGTAGTTACGTTGGAATGTTAGAAGCCAGATAACAATCTTGGAGATAGATGATTTCTAAGAGTTGTAAATTTGAATCCTGAGACGTGGTATAACATTCGGTTTATATAGATGTTAAGAGAGGATATGCTATGGTTCCGCCTTTAATATATAATTTCTTTGAATAGAGCCGGTACCGATTTAGCACGGTGGATCGCTTAGAGTTATCATTACCGCTTTTGGGCTCGAGGTGAGTACAAATCTCACGATGGGAACCTTTCATATATATTATGTTATATATTTTGTATGTAAGGTTCGGGACCGCTATTGACATGCGATTATGTGATTATGATCGAGTATGGAGATTGTGAATTATGATTCATATTATGAAATAATTGAGATTTTGATTGATATTATGAGATAATTATGATTATGAGTTATATTATGAGATAATTATGATTATGATTTATGTTATGAGATCAGGTACGCCACGGCGCCAAGGTACTCAAGGCTGCCAGGCGCTGTCAGCTACGCTATCGTGGTGTATGTGTTTTGATTGCTTTGTGTGTTATTTGGGGAGCGGTGGTGACTCCGAATCGGGAGGCAGCTTTAAGTGGTGTGCATATTGTTTGGGTAGCCCCGTGATTCGGGAGGCTCAAGCGCGATATGCACATTGAAGGAAATGGTCGAGGGATGCATGAGGCCTCATCTCGATATTTGGAGGTGGATTCCTCATATGTGTGTATTATTTTGGAGGTGGATTCTCTATATGTGTATTATTTGTGGAGGTGGATTCCTCATTTGATGATTCTTTTGTGCTGCTGAGATTGTTTCCCCTTTAAATGAAATATGCATTATTTATGGATATAATCTCACGTATACAAGGTAACATCGTGATAAGAGAAAATCTTATGAATTGTGGACGCTTATTCATTGTGTGGCTTGGTTAATGTATGTGCATAGGTTATGTATATATCAAAGATGAATATATGTGACGGAATCAAGTCCGTGGTATTTATTTCACTGCCTTATCACCGACTCTATTCTCTATGGGCAAAGTGCTTTCATGCCTAGTCTCTCTAGGAGCGACCGCTGAGCGGCTTGAGGATCTGCTTTTGTCGAGCTGTTCTATATCATAGGGTGAGGCTATATGGTATAGGAAGTCCCTCATCACTCATTTCCTTTTTGGTCGATTTTGTATATTTCTCAGACTTCAGGTATTGTATTTTGGATTTTCGTGGTAAATTGGGTTGTATTATTCAGGTGGATTGTATTATGTTGTCTGTTATTTTGTTGGATGTGTTATTGGAACACCACGATGGAATAGAGAGTTTTGTTTTGTTAATGTCAGCAGGTCATATTTGTTATTGTATCCATCGATTGGTGACTCGTGTATGTGGATGATAATGATCTTAACTCCTCGTGGCGGCCACTCAGCGGTCGTTACAATTTTGCATCGTAGCCTGTGTTCAGTGGTCTCTATGGTGTCTTCAGGTGGTTACGTGCCTAGGCTGATAGTTGTTGTAGAGTCTGTCGATATTGCCTCTTTTCAAGGGATGCCACCACGTAGTCCGCTTTTGGTTAAAGCCAAAAGCGCGCAAATAGTGGCGCAATGGTGGAGCCACGGTAGAGGTGCCAGAGGCGAGAGGCTTTAGTCGCAGAAATGGATAGCATTAAGCTGGCAAAGTGATGAGCCTAGTGTCGTCACGTGATTCTCGATAAATGTTGGTAGAGACGAGAGACCAGAAGGCTTATCGCCGGGCGTGAGCGGAGTTACGTAGGTTATTTGACCGCTCTCAAGCGACCTCACTAAGTTTGCCGGAGCCGATTTCTCCTATTCAAGCATTAGAGTTCATTCCACTTGGAGAGAGTATATTTGAGCCTATGGGAGTTATCGGGAGTTGAGAACCGTATCGCGCCTGGCTGCATTGCACGGCTGAGCTCGAGATTGGTAGAGACCGTATTAATCGATCTTTGATTGCGGCCGGGCGGACAATCGGTGTTAAGTGGGATCACCAGGAATTATTTCGAGGGAGCTTGTCTTAAGGTGCATATGTCGCCTCTGTGAGAGAACATCCAAATTTTAAGAAGCGGGGCAGAGTATAAATGACTACGCAGAAAAGATTCGTTGATCTTGCCAAGCCTACTTCCGGAGGTGAATCCTAATGAGGGAAGAGGATCGAGGAGGTTCAGTGGGATCGAATGAATCGGAGATCCGCTACAAAGTTGTCACTCAAGAATTATACAACTTTCCATGAACCGGTGAACGACGCCTTACAAAGAGATGGATTTCATCGAAAGTGTTCTGTAGCGGGAGAAAAGAGGAAGATAAGACGCCTGTGATGGGTAAGCCACGAATTGGGTTCCAGACGCCCATCACAAGGCCGTAGTCGACAAGGCTCTCTACTAATTCTCAATTCAAAGACTACTGCTTTATGCCTAAGTCTTTTTGACCGGTCCGGGGGTTCTCAGAGGTTATCGTGAGGCAGAGCGACTACGTGGTGTTTCCGTTGTGGTAAACCTGTCATAGAGTCGCTGAACGCCGGCATGCATTGCGGGTCTGGCATCGACGCCGCTGCAGCGGGCAAGCACATTGTCGTTGATTGTCCCTGTGAGGCGTAGGCAGCGCTGAGTGCTAAAGACATTTACTCCAAGGCAAATTGAAAGGTAGGTGAGAGGTTGCTACATATGAAGTCAGCGAGGTCGATTCCTTCAAAGGGTGTAGGTGCTCTTTCAAGGAGTCGGTAATAGTCGCAGAAAGTTTTGCCGGGACTAGTTGTATACCGGAACTAGTCGGGCGTATATTTGTGCTACTCTCCAAATAGAAGCTCAGGATTCCCGCAGTAGCTGTGTAACAGTACTTTAAATTTATGTGGTTGAAGCAAAAGTCTTGTTTGATTCTCGAAGCTACTCATTCCTTTATATCTCTCGAAATTTTCCCAACAGATTCTAAACTCGAGAAATTTTTGCATTCACTTCTAATTCTAACTCCGGTGGAGTCTCTGTTAAGATTGATGAGATATTTCTAGAAATTGTCCCATAAGTATTTAAAAATCAATGTTTGATATGTATTTACTACCTGGTATTTAAATAATTTTATCTTACATTGAATGGATTGGTTGGGGGAGACATCATGCGGATAGATTGTCATCTTAAGATGATTTGAAATATCTAGTCCCGGGTAAATCTAAGATCTTCTTCCTCAGGTGATAGAAAAATTATTTCCCTCGCCTCATTTCTTTGGGCTGCCCATAAGACTGGAAGGATGTGTTGGTTATCTTGCTCATGTTGTCGACACAAGTAAGGAGGTGCCGATCTCGAGTGAGGTGTATGTCAAGGAGAGTATGTTGATGTGTTGCCCAGAGCTGTCAGACTCCTCAAGCGAGAGTGAGCTTTCTCCATAGAATTAATTCCCTCGGTAAGACTCCGATTTCCATGGCAATCTACGCACGGCTCCCCGCAGAGTTGAAGCGAGTTTGAAATGCACCGCGGTGAATTGTTGGATAAGTGGATCTATTAAAGTAGTTCAATTCGCGTTCAAGTTTATCAAGTTAGTTGATGGATCTTCAGGTCGTTGCATCGATTATAGACAAATTAACAAAGTAAATAATTAAGAACGGGAGTATCCATTGCCTAGAATTGATGATCTGCTTCGATCAATTGAAGCGGATGCCCTGGTATTTTCTAAGATTGACTTGAGGTCGCTACCATCGCTTGAGGATTAAGTGGTATTTATGTATCGAAGTCGGTATTTAGAACAAGATACGGGCACTACGAAGTTTTTTGGCGATGCCGCTTGTCAATTTAATGCCCCCGCAGCTGCTTATGGACCTTATGAATCGGGTGTTCCGCTTCTTACTTGGATAAATTTTGAGGTATTCACATCTACATTTTGATATATTCCTCGTAGCGTAGGGAGTAGATGAAGAACACTTCATAATTGCGCTGAGACTTTTGAAGAAATGAATTGTATGCTAAATTTTCCAAGTGTGAATTGGCCGAAAAGCCGGGCCATGTGATTTCGTGGAGAGGGTGCGGCAAGGATCCTCAAAAAAGTTGAAGTTGTGATGAATCGGGAACGACCCAATGTTGTTACTCTAAATACGGCTTGGGTCTAACGGATGACTATCGAGATTTATACAAGACTTCTCAATTATTGCCACAATTCATGACCAAAGTTGACCAAAGGGAGTTCCATTTGTTTGGAGTGAGGATTAGAACGTGCTTCTAATGAGTTGAAGAGAAATGACTATCAAGGCCATTTACCATGATAGGATGGCTACATCGTATAGCCGACGCTGGCCACATCGTGGGTCGATTAAGTAAGCTAATGCAACATGGTAAAGTAGTATGTATGCATCGCGACAAAATTAAGAGATCATGAGAAAACTATCCGACACACGATTTGGAACTAGCTGCAATTGTGTTCGCATTCTTAAGATTTGGAGGCATTATTTGTATGAGGTGACTTGCAAAATTTTTACTCGACACAAAATTTTGAAATACCTCCCGATGCGTAGAGATTTGAATCGAGGCATCAAGATGGATGGAGTTTATCAATGACAGATGTTTCTATGAGTATCATCCCGAAGTGCGAATGTGGTGGCTGATGCATTGAGTCGTAGGGAAGATTAAGGAGCCATTAAATAAAAATGAAGAACTCCTCGGTGTTAATTTCGAAAGGGAGTCGATGGCGGTTTGCTAAGCAAATAAAGAAAGTTCGATCGTTCTTTTGATCGAATACTTGAGGGACAACAAAAAGATGAGAAATTGCAAAAGATAATTGGGGAAGTGAAAAGCGGAAGCGCATCGACTTTGGATTTGCATGATGGAGCCTCATAATGCATGGTAGATTATTCAGGCCTTACTCTCAAGAGCGGAAAAAGGAGAAGCCGGACGGCTCATAAGCTCCATATAGTATGCATCCTCGGTGGTACAAAGATGTAGAGACTTAAGAGCGTTGTATTGGTGGCCCAACATGAAGAGGAAATTGCCGAATTTGTATCAAAGTAACCGCTTGTCAACAGTGAAGATAAAACACCGACACCTCAGCCGGGCTTATCGCAACCTCTTCCTATTCCGTGAAAGTGACTGGGAGCATATTACGATGGACTTTGTTTTTGGACCCTCGAGGACATTGAGAAAGAATAGTTTATACAACATTACATGTAATAGTTTGAGCAGTGTAGAAGATTACAAAAATGTCACTAGCAATAGGGAGGTTTAGAAGCAATTCTAGGGAAAGAAGGGGGTAGTTTTATGTTCTTTCTTTTGGAGTGTTTGTGTTATTTGATATACTATTATTTATTCTCATGAGACACTAGTATATAAAAGTCATCATAACCTCTAATATTAAAAAGGTGACAATATAAAAGTCCTTAATGAACCTTATCATAATAAAGTCTTATCATGTGTGACCTTCTAAGCTTAGATAATATTAGTGGTGAATTATCATATCTTGACCAAATATAATTATATTCCAATTATAATATTAGTGGTGAATTATCATATCATAACCCCTAATATTAACATTAGAAACCATAACTAAATACATTAATTTCGTTGAGCTTAATGTTTACGCAATCCAACTATATAACTCTACATAAATTATCGTTGTTGCAATTGTCAAAGTACATAATAACTAAATCCAATATGCATTGGATTTCTCCAACGTAAATATCACTCAACATAATACAAATCCAAATATTGCAAAGTAATTTTGTCATTTGACATTCTTGTTCTTGACCTATCTATTCTAGGTCTTTAATATTTAGTTTGAGCCTATGATGAACTCCATCCATTTCTCGAGTAGTGGATCGGATGACAAGCCTTCCAAGCAGCTTCGATACGCCTCGTCAAAATGGAAAAGCTCGGAAACAAATACCGGTTGTCCGTTAGAAACACTCCGACAATCAAGTCAAGAAGACATTGAGAGACTTTATTTTTGTAAATAGTTTGGGTATCAAAGCAAACTTACTCGATTTTTCTCAAGATTACCTTTTATAGTCATTTGGACTGCTACCTTGTTTGAAGTTCTGATTGCTCCCATTACTATCAAGTAGTAATGGTTCCTGCCTCAAAGTGTTGATAATTATGATATTCAATGCTACTTATAATTGCCTCTCTTTAATTGAGCCTTATTACACCTCTATTGGCTAACAGTCTTTTCCACGAACCGAGCTAGATGGTTCTCGGGTCCTATTGCTGAGTTTCGCCTCGTCCATCTCCTCGTGGCTCAGCAGTCCATTTATTCGGTGATCTTATTAGTTTGGTTTGCTTGGGGCGAGCCCAGCTGCCTTTTGATTGACCCTTGGACCAAATTTCATTTGTGGTATTATCATTTTTCCTCTCTAGACCCGCCTATTTTATAGATCGGATCTTGGAATATTGGTGGGTTTTTCTCCTTTACCACATACCAGCCGCAGCCTTACGACTCTTTTCATGCACTCCGCCGAGACGCTTTCGCCCCCGACATTTAAACTGCTCGGTCAGCCATCATTACATTCAACACCTCTCGTGCTCCTTTCTTCTCTCTTCATTACCGCTCATATTTTGAATTTGAAAGTAGCAATTCACCCTCTTTTTAAATTCAGTGGGAGCGCAGTTCTTACCTCTTCTTCATACAAATGTACTCTCTAGCTAAGCTTCCATTAGAAGAACTTTCCTTTCTCGTCTTCCCCACCTCCAAAGAAATTTTATAGTTTCCATGACACGCACTAAGAGAACCGCTTTTCTCAAACCTCCACCCCCCCCCCTAAGAGATGTCTGTTGGGGGCGTGAAGATTTCATCTCCTCCACCTTCTCCACCTGCTCCTCCGAGATCCTCCATGGGTCTCCTAGCTCCAAGAGCGCCTGCAAGTGTGCCGCCTACAACTTTTTTCCCTCTCTTGACCAAAAGGCAGGCTGCATTTGTCCGACGACCAGCCCGTGCCCCTGGAGTCCACCATGAAGTCTCCCACCTTTGGCTGCAAGTAAGCTTGCGTTCTTTCCCTTGTTTTTCATATTCCTTGTTGTATTCTATATATTGATTTCCTCCATTCATCTACAGTGGCTGGCTTCACCTCACCGCCTGGCCGACAACGACTTGGCCTTCTCTACCAAAGATGCCCCGGAGCTGGGATGGAGAGTTGTTCAGAGCGTCTAAGGTGGGATTGTGTTACGAGAGTAGCTTCAGAGCTACACCCATAGGTGGTTGCAGTCGAGCACCTCCCCTAGGAACATGCCCTCATGACCCAGGACCTTCGTAGAGAGCGTATATATGAAAAGGAGTATAAAGAGTCGTACCTCACCCTGGAGCTTGGTTCAAGATACAAGGGCCCTTCCTCTTCTTACCCTAGCCTATTTGCCTCCTAGGCCCTGTATCTTTAATATAAGATTCCTATTTCCCCGACCCCCCGCCTCTCCCCACCGAGGATGAATAGAAATCTCTTATTTTTCATTTTCTTAATGCTTAATTTTACTATTTTTCATTGTCTCCTTTTTTATGATTTTTATTTTCTAGTTTTGTTTGTTTGGTATTTACTCCTCCATGTTGGCCTGGGTTCACTTCATGACCTTCCGGCCGAGATATCTCACCTCGAGTGCACGGCTAGGGAGTTCTACCTTAAAGAATTTTGCACCTAGTTCATTCCGCACTCGGCCACGATGATCGCCACTGACATTTGCTATGTGGGTCTCTACCTCTGCATTTGCTAGGGTTCTACCTTAAAGGATGATCTCACCGACACGGCTAGAAAGGCTCATACACGGAGAATTCTGGATTCCTCGCAAAAGGGTGTGGATTATACATAGACATCTCCCTGCACTGTAACCTCCGTTGTCCAACGCAGCGGGGATTCAGCTTTCAATCACGGGCGGTAAATATACTCAAACATTTAGATAAATTTAATCAACTTGCTTTTAGGTCTGCCTACGTCATCGATTTTTAATTGATATTCTAATCCAAATATAACTTTTAAGGGCAAAATAATTTTAAATTAAGAATTTATTTTTTAAAAAATAACGACGGTGAGAGGGCTTACATTATTAACATTTCCCTTAGATGAAAAAAAGCATTCCGCAGATCTGCACTGCCGCCTCCAAGCTGTCTCCGCTCATATGTGATCGGGGCCCACTATCCTCCGGATGATGTATGGTCCCTCCTATGGGACCCAACTCTCTCTCCTGTGCTTCCCATGAGCGAACGCTTATCGTGTTTTAGTACCAGATCTCCCACAAGGACTGTTTAGATCGACCCTTTTGTTGTAGTAAGCAACCATCTTTCCCTTGTATCACTTTATCGATCATGATACTTTTCTCCCCAATGTGATCCATGTTTAGCCTCAAGCTCGCTTCATTAGCTAGCTCATCATAGTATGTCACTCGAGCCGTGTTCCGGGAGATAAATATCCACCGCCAATGGTGTCGATCCAGACCAGCTGGCGGGGCCCGGTGATCAGATTCGGTGTTTTCCGGAAAGACCATAGCTCTATCGGAAGTTCCTTATCCTCTTTACCTCCCTCCCTCCTATCAGAGCCATTTTTCAGCACTCCTTGAAGATTGCCTGTTCATCACTTCCACTCTGACCAATGACCCGTGATAGATACCGAGGCCGCCCCAGGATCTATATCCTGCTCCGTACACAAATTCTCAATCTTCCCGGCTGCGTAATCGGGTCCCTGCTTATCCATAACCAAGCACTGCAGGTACCCTGAAACCTCAGGAGATTTCTTTCAAGAATTGGATACACCGCCACTGATCTCCGCTCTGTGGAGTGGATTCGCTTCTCGACCCACTTCTGGTAGCATCTACTGCCACAATGGCATATCTCTTAGATCCGGCCGGCCTCGGAGATCCCCCACTATAATGAATTCCCCATCAGAACGGGATTTGGGAGAACATACTAACCATTCCATCATTATGGCCTTGTTCATGACCTCCTTTGTTCGGAAGACCTCCTCTTCTATCCATTCCTCCACCGTGGCTTTCGGGAGTGTCTCGTATCATGCCATGGAAAGTTGGGATATCTTGTCTACCTCCTGGTTCCTTTGTTTGCGAACATTCTCTATGTGACAAGATCGAAAAATTTTGGCCAATTTTGGGACTCTTTGTAGGTATCCTACCAGCCTCTCCTTAGTCTCTATCATCTTGAAACTCGCTTCCCTTCACACGACTCCACTCAGAAATAGCATCCATCCAGAGCATGGACGCGATTCGCCTCTAAAGCATTCAAGCAATGCGAGTCCATTGGAAAGTTCTTCATACTCAGCTTCATTATTCGTGGCTCTGAAGGCGAATTCCAGGCATACTTAATCTTGTTGCCATCGGGGGACCATAGCATGATCACTGCCCCCGACCCTCCGAGGTTACTCGAACCGTCTACATATAACAACTAGACCCTTTCCCGAGTCCTCACCAGGCTTCGACTAACTCGGCGTCTCTCCCGGTCATGGGTGCATTCTACCATGAAGTCTGCTAGTGCTTGAGCCTTGATGCTCGTCCTTGGCTTGTACCGGAGGTCAAACTCACTCCAATTCTATAAATTTCAATTTCGACAATCATTCCGCATCGAATTTGCCTCCACCTAAGGTTACAAGGGTTGGTCCGTGATCACCTCCACCGGATGAGCCTCAAAGTAGGGCTTGAGCTTTTAGGTGCGCACTATGAGGGCATACACTAGCTTCTCCATCAGGAGATACCTTGTTTCGGCTCCTCACATGACTCTACTGACGTAATACACCTACCACATCGTCCACTTCTTTATCGTAACACCGCTAAGGGCGACTCGATATAGCTAGGTATGGAATGCAAGACATCTCCCACCACCAGTCCGCTAATAATGGGGATTGGAGGTATTTCTTAAGCTCTTGGAAAGATTGTTCACAATCCGGAGTCCTCTCAAACTCCTTACCCTATTGATAGCTTTGAAGAAAAGTGGAGGCCCGATCCTCGGCTCTCGATAAAAACCGAGTCGTGGCTTTATATTTTCCAATCGCGCCGAGCTTCCTTCTATGTCTTAGGAAATTGCATGGCTTGTACCGTGGCAATCTTATTCGGTTTGGTTCTATCCATCTTTGACTTGTCATGGACTCAAGAAACTTCCCCAATGTTACTCCGAAGAGACATTTGTCCGGTTGGACAGAAGCTTGTTCCTTGCCGTCGCCCTCACCTTTCCTTGGGTTAAGGTCAATGATCCTGCCTTCCCTCGCCTTTTGACAAGCACGCCATCCACATATCTCCATGTCCTGGGTCAATCTGCAGTGAGAACACCTTACGGACTACGATTGATACGTGGTCGCTATACATTCTTCGCCGGTCACCTTCCAACAAAGATGCCATAATCGAAGTTATGAATGTAGTCTTCTTGACGCCCTCTCGAATTCATGAATATCCGGTGATATCCCTCATACATCTAAAATCCTCTACCACTTTCAGAGCCTGCACCGCAGCTTCTACCAACCGATCGATGTTGGGAAGAGGGTAGCAATCCTTAAGATAGGCTTTGTTATCATCGTAAAGTCCGGCGACATCCTCCACATATTCCGCTTGTCTCGTGGGCAGCACCGCATATCGCTTGCCGCCTGGGTCAGGGAATAATAGCTCTCGAATGGCATTTGTCCCCAGTAATTTATCCATCTCCTCCCCGATGGCCTCTCCCTTCTCCTCCAAGAAGGTCCTCTTCTTTTGCTTGATGGGTTTCTAGTGAGGATCCACATACAACCGATTGACCGCCACAACAGGATCTACCCCCGGGCATATCCTTTGGTTCCCACGCAAATATGTCACGCCTCTGCATCTCCCTAAGGACCCGAACAACGCACGCCCGTGCTCTACCCTGTGATCATACATCTTAAATACCTTCGCCGTATCCCCTAACAAGGGGCACATTCCGGGATATCTTAATACGGTCGCTCTCTTTCGGGCTCCTCTCTCCTAAACCCTGGTACAATAATATCGTGGTCCCGTGGTTTCCTCCGGCTTGGACGAGGACCTCACCTCCAGCTAGGCTTTGATGTACTTAGTGGAGGCTAGGTAACACCCTGGAGCCTTCTTCTGGCTTCCTTAGATCTCCCCCGTCCCATATCTCATTGGGACCTTCATCTTCAAATGAATCAAGGAGACAAGCCTCAAACTGTGACAACCACGGCCGACCAATGGTGCTGTTGTAGGCCACTTCCAACATGTCCATGATGGTAAAGTCCACCATATATGTGGCTTGATGCGGATGCTTCTCCATGGTCACCATGAGGTCAAGCCACCCCCAAAAGTGACTCACCAGATCCCCTGCTTAACCCAACCAGGCGTGAATGCACGGGCTCTGATCTCAGGTCTCGGCTCATCCCCAACTTCAGATATGCATCCAAGAATAGACTATCCACGGAGCTTCCAATATCCCCCGGGATACGGCCCACTTCAAAGTTCGTGATCACCTGCAAGCGATTATCGAGAATACTCACTGGGCACTCGATCCCCTCAAAATCCTCGAGAAAGATGCCTCCAGAACTCCGGCTTAATTATCGCTATCGCCAAGCATGATGTCTCTTTGCATACTCCCTGGTGCTCCCCCGAATCCCTCCGCTTGCCCCCCGCTGAGACGGTTTACCCTTCCAGAATGCTGAGACCATCGTAGGACCTCGATCTATCTTTATCAAAGAGTCTATTTACACTTTGATTCTCCTTGTGGACATACTACTTGAGTTGTCCCCGCTAAATGAGTCTCTCAATCTCAATCTTCAAATGTCATGATCATTTGTATTATGTCCATGATCCTTGTGATACTGACAGTATTTGCTCACACTCCTCTTGTCTCCGGGGGATCTTCTCGCCTGGAGGTTGGCCGGAGCATCCGCCATCTTCTAGTTCCGTAGAACACATTCCCGCCAAGGCGCGAGTGAAGGCTCTTTAGATAATTAATTTTTCCTCATTCTCTCATATTTTTCTTCTCATCCCCTTGGAGACCCTAAGTGCACTCCCTCACGGCAGACGACTGAAAGTACCTCTCCGTCGGGTGCCCTGATCCTATCCAAGGCGCCCGCCCCTTGGCCTCGAGGCTCCACCAAATGGTATCTTCTATTGGATGCTTCCTCATCCTTTCTCCGCCCTTTCTGCCTCCTCTATCCGATATATTTATAGGCCCGTTTCATTAACCTCCTCCAAGCTCGGTGGTCTCCTTCTTTCTAAAGTGGGACTCTTCAACTTGCTCATCTTTAACCCCTCAATGAAAGCTATGACCACTATCTTCTAGTCAACCCCTCGGTAATGTTTGAAGAGCAGCCATCTCTGTCTTGCCTGACCCTTCCCACATAGGTTTTTGAGCTCTTTCAAGTGAAGTTAAGCGTGACCCTTTCTGTGGTTATTTTTATCGAAGTGTACCCTGCAAGACCGATGAAAAGCAATATAGTAATACCTTGTTGTAGGGATGTTGGAACAACATCTCGGGATTAGAATTCGCCATATGTTCCTCCAGTCCGGCTCTTCCGTGAACTTGGTGAAAGAGGGAGCCTTCGTGCCCATGCTAGTCATGGCCGATATCCGGGGTGAGTAAGTGGCCAAACCTGTCAGCTCAATATTGCCCCATTCTCCTTTGTCCGCAATCCTTCGGTGAGGGCCTACTTGCTTCCTCGCAATGAGGCTACTACATCCGCTGACAGCCTACGCCTTACCACCTTCAAATAGTCAAGCCTACGACGACTTAATCGACCAAGGGTTCCCTTGTTTGTCCCGGGCCGGGGAGTATGTGTAGGTTTCCTCCTCGGACAAACATTGATGGCACTAGGGGGTCTCCCAAAGTGGGGGAGACGTTTTCACTATTCCATAAAACCGCCAACAATTTGCTGCGTGGAACTGTATCAACTATGTCATCGCCGGTGGATTTAACTCTTCGCGCCGTTTCTTCCTGATGACGATGTATTATGGTTCAGAACATGTGGTGGGCATTCTCAAGCTTACCCGTTGCCGATGGTTAAGGTTCAAAACATCATTTGCTCGAGGGTGATCATTTTCTCCATTTGATTCATCTTCTTCGTATGAGTGGTAAATAATCTTCTAAATGCAAGTCTCCCATCAGAAGTTGCCAATGACAACCTTGTCCAGTTTCGATAGTGGACCGGATGACAAGTCTTCCAAGTTGTGCTTCGATATACCTTGGTTCAAATGGAAAAGCCTACAAAACAAATAACGTTGCCCCGGCCAGAAATACGACGTATCAAGTCAAGTAGATCAATGAGTTTAGTTTCTGTAAATAGATTTTAGGTATCAAAGTGAACTTAAAGGATTTTGTCTCAAGGTTTGCCTTTATAGGCATTTGGACAAATTTACCTTGTCGAAGTTCTTGATTGCTCCCATTACTATCGAGTAGTAAGGATTCGCTCATCAAGGTATTGATAATTATTATGATTTCAATGCTACTTATAATTGCCTCCTTAATCGAGCTCATTAGTTCATTATTGGCTAACGGATCCTTTTCTTCACGAATCCGAAAAGGATGGCTCGCTCTTGTTGCTTGGGGCTTCACCGCCAGGCCCATCCTCGTAGCCCATGTCCATTTATTCGTGATCTTCATCGATCCGGGTCTCGGCTTTCCAAGTAACCCAGCCCTCTTTTGATCGACTAACCATCCCATTACTTATGGTATTATTAGCCTATTTTAGTGGTTTCCTCTTGAAAAGTGAATATCTTGGGTTCATAGTGGTGGTGTCTGATTATCTAACAAAATTGAACTTTATGGTTAAATATACTTATTTAATCACCTAATAATTTATCACAATATTGATTCTAGCATCTTTTATTAGGTAAAATTCTAATTGATTGAGTGATAGTGAAGTTTCAAAATTCCTAATAAAATTTTGAGGGAAAAGTGAAGTGTAATGAGGGGAAATTGAGTTTTGTTGCCAATTTTATTTAATTAGAATTAACGGAGTATTCAATTACATGTAAAACCATTTAAGTGGCCAATGGACGATTATTAATGGAATATTCGTTAATGGATCATGCAAGTGTTGATGGGCCAATGCATGGTATAAAGATGATTATGGCAACATTATACACACTGAACAAGAAAAAGGCCGAAATGACTATTTTACCCCAAATTTAAAATTCTAAACAATACACTTTAAAAATAAGCAGGGAGAGAATTTAGGGATAATTTAGTAATTTCAAACCTTAAAAGTACTATTTGGGTGTATGTACCGTGTTTAATGTACCATATGGTTTATCCCACGGGTCGCTATAAGTAGAGACGCTGCAAACGAAGTTCGGCCGATTTGCACACGCCGCCCGTTAAGGACCTGACGCAACAAAATTTCATGTCTATGCGTCCAATTTAACGGGTTTTAGCGTGTCGAACGCGAACGGCACACCGGAGAATTATTGAGGCCCACTCCGGCCCACTCGCACACTAACTAGTGTGCCGAAGCGAACCCGACCTGCCTACCCAACGAACCCTGCGGACGTCCGGTTGACTGAAGTGGACGTCCGATTCAGAAAGAATAGTTTATCCATCACAAGTCACACCTATTTACACTATATTGCAAATAAAAAACAAACCACACACATACATAAAAAAACCCATAAATATCTAAATCGAAATCCAACAAAATCATAAAACAAACTTCAAACATCCGAACCACAGTTTTAACATCCATAGAATAAAACATACCATAAACATTAAACTAAGCAAAGTTCATCCAGCTATAAATAAACTAAGGTTCATTTATAAAAGAAAATAAAAAATATAGAACATTATTCTTCGTCTTCATCTATCATATCTTGGCGATTCATTAAAGGCCTGGGCCGACGCGATGTCTCTGATACACATCATATATCACGCTTTCTTAATCGAAGATATCAATCTGAATCCAAACGATCTTCAATCCGCATTCCAAGTTGTATCTTTCCAACCTTACATACATTTCAATATTCAATAAAAATAATGATGGTGTATATAATTTAATCAAAATAGAATACATCAGATTCTGCACTTTGTACATATCCAACAGATCTCATGGTCACTCATAGGACTTAGAATCATGGTCAATGGACGGACGAGAAAGACGGCGAAGCACACTAGGACTCAATACGAGGGGAACGGATCTCTCCAGGGGATTCTGCCACCATCCTGTGAGGTCAGGTGCGCCATGCCCATTTTGTTCTAAATTTCTTTTCATGACAAAGCCTCGAATACCCATACACCTCCCATATTGACCACACTCTATCTTTCCACCAATATATTTCTTGGTTGTCAAGGATTGCTCCCCTAATCTTTTGTATTGAACTCACAAATTCAGGCATTTCATTATTCACATTCACCCCCTCATTTATCAAGAAATTGATTATCAACATATTCATACTAGCAAGAACGACTTCTCTCTTCCCCTACTCCTCTATCCATATTTTTAATAATCAATCTTAGGGTAAGTTTATCTTCTTCTCATTCAATAAAGCATATGTGACTAAGGTGTATGAATTACACTAAGCGATTGATCATTGCTTTCAGTGCATCAAAATATCTTTTACAATCTTAAAAGCTAGCTTTTTGTCAATCTGTCATCAGATGCTCAAGTTTTTTTATCATCATCACACATTCTATCATTGTTAAAATAACTAATTACCTATCCTGAGTAATGGACAATTTAAACTCCAATTTCTAGGAGGTCATTCAAAGTGGTCATTATAATCCTCAATTCCAAATTTGAGCTATCATATGATAATCTAAAATGCCTTTTTTACCATGAACATACCAAATAATTGAATCATTTGCATCCACTTGCATATACATATAAAATTATCTAACTAATTCCGGGTACCATATACAATTAAACTTAGCAAGATTCAACCATCCATGAAAATTCAAACCAACAATGGCATTTGTACCTTCAAGTTCTTTCATCAATACACATACCCACATATTTCCAAACTTGTTGAGCTCGGCGGGTTTTAATGGTGGCGCGAAAGCAGACTCTCCCTTGCTTTTCCTTTCCCTTTGCTTCTTTCTCCCCTCGTTGTGATACCTTTCTTCATCAGGAATAATCGAGACAATTATGTAATTGAAATGGTTGAAAAAATGTGTTCTTTAAGTGTTATAGAACACTTTGTACAATTTAAATTTAGGAAAAGATGAAGTTTATAGTAGAAGTAGAGAGAAAAATATGAAATTTTGGTGTTGGAATCGCTTACAATTGAGAAATGAAGTAATAATTAGGCTCGGGAGCAAATTTATAAGGCCCGAAATCTTGATTTAAGCCGGATGTCCGTTTAGCTTATCGATGGTCCCATGAATCGCTCAATTTTAATTTCAAAATGATGTCAGCCATTTATCGGACGTCCGCGAGCAGCAATGTAATAAGCGAGATGTCCGCTTCAAGCATTTGACAGTCTGGCTTAAAATTAAGTCACCACCGACTCTCTCATCGACATCCGCTTCGCCATGTGACGTCCGGTTCGGTTATATGTAAATGACATCCGTCAAGTATAGAGGACGCCTGTTGAAGTATAGAGACGTCCGTCAAGTATAGAGGACGTCCGTTTTGACCATTTTATTGAAAACTTTATAATAAGATAATCATAAAATATGAAATGAAAATATAAACTTATTTTTTTATTAAGCCGTTTCACATTTTATACTGCAAGGCGGGCCGTGAGTTTTACATCAACATAATAAATTAAAGAAGTACAAGTTCATTCTTGATCTAACTCATCTTCTCCTAATGTAGCAAAATCATTGTTGTTATCTTCTTCTTCCGCTCCTTCTTATTTCATCATTGGGATGTCTTGTTCGATGTCACCTAAGTCATCAAACATGTCTTTTGGTGCAATTCCATAAGTGCATCTTTTATTTTGCATCCTTTTTCCTCACAAGCCCAATCCTTGATTGCTACACAAACTCTATTGCCGCGAAGCGGTAGCCTTTGACCTTCTAGTCGTATATCAAGTTTCACATACTAAATGCGTACTACCTAGCTATCGTGAGACATAGGAATTGCAAAATTTCTTAAATTTATCTAACATAGAAAAAATACCTTCCTTGCTCTCCCACCATTTGAGAACATTTCAATTGATTTTCATGATTGTACATGCTCATGTCAAAGGTGTTTTCAAGTATCGAGTCAACTCATTTAAGTCTCGGTAGATAGAGTGGCGATAAGGGCCACTTCACTCATGGCTTTTTTAAGGTGATTACTCCTTACTTTAGAAGATAATGACAATCCATAAGAAATAGTACCACTACTTTGCACTTTATTACTTAGAGAATGTTTTCAAAAAAATTTGGAATACATGTTGTATAAATATGCTTCAATTTGTGTTTTGTATGCATTCTTAGGGAAATTAATTAACAATCTTAGATTGAAAGCGCCCAAACATTCATATAAAATAAATCTATCCATGAAAAGAATATATCTAGTTTAATGGTTGTACACATTATTGCACCGATAGTATATGATGTGGAATGGGAAGATAATATTTCAAAAAATTTCTCTTCCATATTAGGGAATCATGCCTCTAGCAACAAACTTATCCCTATTATCATGCACATGCATAGAAAGCTCGACAATACATTCAAAAGCTTGATGAATATTGGGACTATATCAAGTTGAAAAATGCTTAGTGTAGTCTTTTAAAAGATGCAAGAAAATGGAGCAACTCTAAACAAGAGGTCCACTCAATATATGGATCTTAGGATAACGACTCTCATTAGTAGTCTTGTGAATATTATAAAATGATGTAATCTCATCTCTATATTTATATGTGCACGAGCAAGAAGATCATATGTAATTCCATCTAGTCTCTTAAGCATCCAATATTAATTTTCTATATTTTTTATCACTACAAAACCAATGCCTTGTACTCTTTTATTTTATTTGGGAAGCAACAATTAAATGAATTCCCATTTCAATAGGCTTGATAAATTCATCCCAAAATGATAGCACCCATCTTTTAGTTACTAGTCAAGAACATGACATAAACACCTAGTATGAAATAGTTCTCTCACCGGCTTACATTTTAATTTAAGAGTTTCCACAGACACACTATTAACCGATGCATTTATCAAGGGAAATGTAACCAACTTTTATGTAAACACGATATATTCAAACAACATTGCAATATTCCACGGTTATTTGAATATTATCATGTTTAGCAACACTCATGTAAAATAAATAATACGCCTTTGAAGAGTCCAACGGTTACCTATCCAATGACAAGTAACACACATTATATCAAAGTCACTTGGTGCAAGAATATCACTAGCTTAAACAAACATTCCAAGGCAATGAAGAAAGTTGACACATAAGAAGATCTTTTTTGTTTAAAAATATTTAAAATATAAAGATTTCATGTAGCTTCTGGTGGATGCGTCTCGCCGAGGGATCGACCGCCCTTGAATCCAATCGGCATATCTCCAACTTTCTACTCATGATTGAAAGGCAAACACTACCTACCACAAATTCTCATTGATTCAAGTCTATAATTTAATTTATCATAAATAAACTTTTGGCCGGTTATAGGGTTAATAGTTGTTTGAACACTCCCACCTCGCTTTACTATCTTCATCGAAGCTTATGGATCACTTCGCAAATGTCTAATAAAATGTCTCAGTTCCACCTTTTCCCTCCCGCCTTATAATCAACTATATATGTTTTACAAAGCATACATGTAGTTTTCATTTTCTCGATCGGGCAATAAAAGTATTTCCAAACCCACGATGTCTTTTTTTCTTTTTGAACTAAACTTTTACCGGTAATAGCTCGGACGCATTCTTGAGTGATATCGGGGCCATCTCCTACCTTATTTTTTGCCTTTCATTTACTAAAATCTACTTCTTCCCCTCCTTTGCATCCTCATCATCTAGATCTATATATTATTAAAAATTATCAACACGACTAAAGCTCGGGGTCTATTTCTCCAGGGGTTTGGTGGTTGGGGGTTTATGTCAATTGTAGTTCCACCACCTCCAATTCTAATATTCCAATTCTTTTGTTTTCATTCTAATAAAAAAACTTGCAATACTAAATAAGTTGAAATTCTAACAAGATTATACCAAGTAAACAAGTAATATAATAAAATGAGTAGTGATGGAAAGATTGTACCAATTTGGCTTCAACTGTGAATCGACAAGATGATGATGCTAATTCTTTGGAAATTCTTGAACAAATTATTTATTCTCCAAGATGAATATATAGAATATTAGCAATTGAAAGTAGGGAAAACTAAGAACCGCATGATATTTAATGTGTGGAATGAACTAGCTTGTATAATTGAAGTAATATGAAATTTAATGATGATATTTGATGAGTAATGAATGAAAGTTAAATTTTATTTGAGGAGAAAAATGGCTATTTTTTTTGAACCGACGCCCTAGTCAAACCGACGCCCACTATCACCCGATATCTATCAAATCCGCTATCGCTACATAACGGTTACTTAATGACGTCCGGTAGAATAAAGCGACATCCACTAATAATGCTAAGGGAATCCCAACTAAGATGCCTTAAAAATTTATCAGTCCGTTTGACTTAGCGGACGTCCGCCACGGTAACGAACCATTAATCCATCCGTGGTGCCTAACGCGATTCGAACATCCACCTAATCCAGAATCTAACGCAAGCGCCGATCTAACGTTTTGGCTAAAAACACCCGCCCACCCCACCCCACAAGTAGAAAAGGAAGCTAACGAAATGACGCTGGAGCCTAATCTAACGCAAATAACCCGAAACGACTAACGGCCTGACTAATCAATCTAATCCCGAACTCCGGCCCACTTGCCAATGCCTAGCCATGCTAACACCCAAACAGTAACAAAATGGCAATTACCCTTTGGCTCCTCTGCATTCACCCACAATATCCATCGGGCAGATCGTGTCTGACACGATACCAACTCTCATTTGTTGAAGAGTTTAAATTTGTTGATTAGAGAAAATGGTGTACTATCAATCATGTGAGTTGGTGTACTAACACAATTTCTAGAAAATGGCAAGAAATCTATACATGACACATTATATATTTGAACTCATAATTTGTCAGCATGTCACTCCTCTAATTGTATAATACGAGTATTATTACATATATTTTGATTTAACCGAGAGTTTTGATCTATTCAAAGAAAAAAATTTGATTACTAATTAATATTTTTCAATCTTTTTTATATATATAGTGTTTTGGTATACAAGTATCCACTATCAAGTATGTAATATGCGATATCAAGTTGTAACAAAATTGATAAAATTTTAAGTCGATTAATTCAATTTTTACTTCAAATATAAATTGGTTATTTGTAGAGTCTTAATTCAATCATATTTATTAGGATTAAATGGACAATAATTAATGTATTTAGAATAATATTTTATGATATTTATTTTGATTTTTATTACAAGAAATTAAATAAAAAACTAAAGTAAAAACTATTTCTAGAAAAAAAAAATTTATGTTATATAAGTTGTAATTTAAAATATAAAGTCTAGAATAAAAAACTTAATAAGTTATACTTTACAAAAAATTTAAATAATAAAGAACTAAATTAATTATTTGCTTGTTAGTAGTTATGGAGTATATTTTAAAATTACTAATGGACTATATTTAATAGTAACCGGAACATATATGTGCAGGTCTTGAGAATATTTAACGGTATGCTGGTACGGGAGGCTTTTCGGGTGTGCATCCAACACCCATGCAAAACTAGTAGGGACAACCTCACAGGTATCTAGATCAACAATATAGACAACATGTACAACAAGATTGTTCGACTTACTCCAGATACCAATATGCAAATGAGTTTATCTGACGACGAAGACTCAAACTAGTTGATTTTTTCATTGTATGTTTTTTTTTTTTTGTAATGGACATTGTTTTGGTATTATTAATTGTATATTACTTAGATTTTGTTAGTTGTAATATATAGAACCGGGTATGCCTCCCTGACTACTATTTGTATATTTCTTTTAAATATTACACGGAACCCTCGTACTTGCTATTTTGCAAGGCGAGATTTAAACAAATAAACATTAGATTTTGTTATTTACATTTACAAACTTTATCCGAATTATTTTGTCATGGCCTCCGAAACTTATACTATTGTCAAATATTCATTATTCCTTATAATTGTATTTATTATACAATTAGAAAATTCTTAATCTGGTAGTTGTATAAATTCTTAATTTTTATGTATATATATATTATGTAAATTGAAACTTATACTATTATCAAATATTCATTATTCCTTATAATTGTATTTATTATACAATTAGAAAAATCTTAATTGGGTAGTTGTATAAATTGTTAATTTTTTATGTATATATTATGTAAATTAAAATTTACTACTATGTGAAATACATCAACGAAATATGGTATATAACACACGATATAATCTTTGTATCGCAATATTCCACACGATAGTCAATAGTACAATTAGAAAATTGTCCCCTAATTTTACTGTTTGGGTGTGCTTTTAGTGGCACTCGCCCGTTTATGCACCATAACCTCACCGGTTGGTTTTGTCTAGTAGATCAATCGAACGTACATAAATTTTATTTTATTTGCGTGAAGAATATGTAGAATGGATAAGCTGATATAAAAAGATATGGCGGTTCGGGCGATAAACAGCTGCGTAATCCTACGAGTACCTCCGGTGGCTCGCTTTCCCTTTAGGAGTAATACTAAATTAAAGCCTCCCAACTATGGCACTTCTCGCGCCTACTCTATTCAAACCTTGTTCTATACTCTTATTGATGACATAACTAGACCCTCTAATAAGTAATTCATTATTCTTCTTTTTTACTCTATTTCCTATTTTTTATGTTTTTGTTTTTATAAATGCGATTATTTGTTATTTCAAGGTCGATTTTGATAGCCGGACTGATGCTTGTATGTTTCTCTATTAGATTTCTCAAATTGCTCTATCTTTTATGTTAATTTGATGCTCACGGTTCAATTTCAAATATTTTCTATTTATGAGGGTACATTGCTGATTCCACTTTTGGGGTTAGAACATACCCTAGACTTGGTGTTGGTAATTAAGACTTTTTGGAAACAACTTTTTTCAGGCAAAATCCAGCACTATAAGGTGCAAAATGATAAGGGCAGTGGGTAGCTTTGCTTTGATTGTACTAAGCTTCAAAATGATAGGTGCTCACTATAGTTAAAAAGGCTGAACGATATTTACACATCCTTTATCCTCTCGAATACACATTTTTGGAAAAAATTTGTAGTCACAAAAGCAGGATATGTAAACTTATAACCACGGCAACCCTTTTGTCAAAGTTTAAGAGTGATACACTTACAAATTCTGTTATTCCAATGGAGTTCTAATTTCATCGTTTCTGTTAATCTTATGGGATCAGTTGCCCCTGTCCTTTCATAGGTTGTCTAAATCTTAAAATATCTATCCTTAGTTTATGCACCTATTGGACATGACAGTCACAGTTAAATAACTAGATATTATGGTGGGTTATATGGATTTGTTTCAATGATATTTCTACAGATTGGAAGTTACAGGCAAGACAGGGCTTCTTGAAGATCGAGTAGGAAAGCCAGCATTACAAAAAGGTTTCTTATTAGAGTTCAAAAAGGACTCCGAGAAGGTGTTGCTCGCAGTTGTCCAGAAACCTGATGGGAAAAAGAATTGGATGGTCTCCGATCAGGTTTATCTGAAGCAACTAATAATGCATGTTGACTGTATTACTAGACATCAATATCTTGGGTAATTTGTTTTCTTGCAGTTTTGACAAATTCTTTGAATCGTTTGCCATGCAGAATGGTACAACAATGTCCATTAAGCCACAACAAATCACTTATATCGTTCAAGGTGCTGAAAATTTTGATTATGCAGATATAGCTGAATTTGTGCACAAAGCTCAGAATAATTTGGTAAGTTTGCGTTCATTTAATATGGTCTGAAGTTGCTTATTTTGTAAAATACCAAATACCAAATATTGAGCCTTGTTCTCAGGATCCAACACTTCTTGAGTTTGCTTGGCTTGAGCTTTTGGAGAAGAATGAATCTGTAACAGTTGAAGAACTGGCTGAGGTATCATTTTCATGTGAGTTACACCTGCTTTTTCGCCATGTTCTTCTGATGACGCTACTTCATTCTAACAGATGGTTTTTGGTAGTTCGGAGCCTCTAGAGTGCTATTGTGCCCATCTCTTGCTATCAAAAGATGATGTGTACTTCACAGTTCTGGAAACCAGATATCATTCGCCTGTTTATGGGCCTCGATCTGCTGCTCAGGTGATTTTTGTGACTTTATACTAGTCCATTTTAGGGGTTTCGATATTTTCTCTTCATCACTCTCAGTTCATATTGAAAGGAATGTTGATAGGATAAATGTGCTGACCTTATCAATCACTCCAACACAGATTAGGACTTTTAATGAATAAGTAGCATATTTCATCTGTTGTTTCTCTCACATCGATATTACATTTGGATTCAGTTACCAAAATGCAATAGGATTATTGTTGGCCCAGTCAGATCACAGTGAGTGATCGGACGCTGAGTCAAATAACAGTAAAACTGGAACGTAAAGAAGACATTATACTGGTTGGACAATAATGCTTACGTTTAGTCTTACTGTCTTAGTGTGTCACATTCCGTAACTCCACATTGTTTCACTATTGCTTGAGTGAATACAAACAAGCAACACAATCAAACTAAGTTAAAATACTTAGATGGATCACTCTTATCTCACAAACTCACTTATGTGAGATATATAACTTTGATCGACAAAAAACTTGTCTTTTTTTTTTCTCACTCAACACATATATGAAATAAGACAATTGATGAATATAAACTATATGTATATACAACCTATCTACTTATATGTCATCCTCTAGTGGCTATAATCCTCCCTCGATCTTTCTCCATCAATCAACAATTCTTGGTTGTTTTCCTTGAATTTCCAATGGCTAGGTAAGATACCTCCAGCGGTGCTGAATACTTTTCTTGCAGCTCCTTTGAACTTGTTGCGAAATCAATCGTTGCTTCTTATAATCCATGCAATCACTACTTAATTGCACCTTGATTATTTCCATGTTGTCTTCTACGGCAAGAAGACAGTCTCTTGATTCTCTCTTTAATTGCTTCAAGCCCGATTTTCATTGAGCACATCGACACAATGAATCCTAGATTGATTCTCTTTTTTGTTTTCTTTCTTGAATTGCTTTCACATGCCTTGATTATACGTGGATGCTTTCCTTTTTGTATCTTCTTGATTTGCCTCGACCTTGTGCTTAGCCTTAACTCCAAAGTTTGTTCTTACAAAACACATTTCAACAATTATACTATTTATTATTCCTATATATATATATGTGGTCAGTCCTCTCTGCCTTGTCGATCAAGAGCCTGAGGTCATATACTCGGATTATTCGCATTAAATCACGACTCACGACATGAAGTGTTAGATTAATAAAATTAGTTCTTGTTGAGTATGATGATTACATGTCGAAATTTGGTATTTTGATAATAGTCTCTGTACTTTTGAGTTTTCATTCATCTGATTTTCATTCATTTGATAATAGTCTGGTAAAAAAAAATTTGTTGAAAGGTAACACCCTACATCAACCGCCTAATTATTCTATGTGGGAAGATGGTGATGTTTAATGGATAGCTTGAAGAGTTTTCCACTTGACATTCATTTTGTATTCTATACGACTCCATTGTGTTATGACTTATGACTTATCAAACAGTTGCTCATCTATCTAGTCACCATGTAGATGAAGGTTTTAGATAAGATAAAGACTATGTTTCTTAAGGTTAATTATGTGCACTTGATCTATCAGATCCTTTCAAATAATCATCTAAATATTTCAACCTTTCAAGTAGGCACCTAGATGTATTTTTGGCAATTTAACTTTTCAAAATCATGACATATGTACTTTTATTTTACTCACGATTTGTTGGGGGCAAGGTCAATGGGTCGATAGGTTTATTTGTTTATAATTTATTTTAATTAATTTACAAAAATTCAGGTGCCATTACAGCAAGAATTGAGTTTTTATACTCAATATTCACAAAAGTTCAGATGCTACTATTAAAAATATTTCTTATTTATAATATAAGTGATTAGATCATTAATTAAAATAAAATTATAAACAAATAAACCTATCAACCCCACTAACAAATAGGGATGGAGGGAGTAATATTTTTCTTGCCCTTTGCTTAAGGACCATTTAAGTCAAATTGCAGTCAACAACTCAAAAATACGATTTTGAACAGTTCATGTGCCAAAATGTCTACTTGAAAGGTTGAAATGTTTAGTTGATTATTTGAAAGGTTCCCAATAGCTCAAGTGCCTAGATGAAATGTAGCCATGTTTTAATATCCTTTTGTTTTGTTGTAAATTTGATCAATCTAACTCAATGCTGGTGGGACAAAGATCAAACACATAACTAATATTTAACCCTTTAAGAATTTTGAACTGAATAATGTGAGAAAATATCTTCAGAGTATAAGGATATGTCAATGCCCCTTTAGAGGTGCTCCTTTGTTTCGGCTACCTTTTTCATTTTTCGTTTTATTTGGTTTTGTTTGGAGGGTGTATTAACTTCCGATGCACATAGCCTTTTGGTAAATATTATTAGAACTTATGTTTCCCTCAATTCTTTGACAAAATCTATAGGTAACATATTGTTATTATTATTATTATTATTTTATCGGTAACATATTTGACATGCTTTTGTAATTTAACTATATACGGTTGAGCAAATCAGATGTGCATCTGGCAATTGAGTACACTACTCATTCAGAGATCCATAACAGATTTATCAGATTTATCAGATTTATCAGAGATCCATACGGTTGAGCAAATCAGATGTGTGTAATTATAGCTCTTGTGACCATATAATTGGAATCAAACATGTGATCACTCATATTTGGAAATGTGGCATCTATCAACGTGTTAGAGATTCTTTAGATTTCTATCGTATGACCATGGTTGGAGGCAATTTTTTGAGGTCACCTTGCAATGTTGGTTCAATCCCATCACCAACACCAAGTAAAAATTCCTAGAAAAAATTTTCATTCAATGATCTCATATTGTGTTTCAATCTTATAATTTCTACACTGCTTCAAAAGCTTGATTTGTTGATGCTTGCATCAACTTATTGACATCTATCACTCTTCTTAAATCCCATACAATGACTTTAAATCTCATAAATTCAGCGTGATCGTCTTCTAAATCTATCCTACATGAACTACCAGGCCTTTGAGATCTATCCTACATGAACTACCAGGCCTTTGAGATAAGAGGGATTTAAATCGTGAGTGCGCCGTTCTTTCACCAGGTAACCCGGTAGCTGCAATTCCAGAAGATGCCACTGCTATTGCAATTTTTCCATATTTCCTTATATTGGTCAATAAAGCTTTGTACAAATAAGTTTTTCCTGTACCTCCTGATCCATCAATAAAAAAATCCAATTCTGATCGTTTTTCGATTGCTTCCATGATTCTATAGGTATACTATTTTTGTAGGTAATATACCTATAGCATGGTTGTATAAAAATTCCAACACGTCACTCGACCATCATTATTGTTTTCTTGGCTATTAACATCCAAACCATATGGTAGAAGTATGACATATTGTAAGGGTCATAATAACCAATGTCTTCCCCCAATTATTTGAACTTTTATCTCTCTGGGATTCAAATTATCAAGATTTTCTCCATCACCAATAATTGATGCTACTTGAATGCTATTGGGAAACAATGTTGGTGCATGTTTGTTGTTTGTGGCTTATGACAAAGCTTATATGTGGGTAAGTCCTTTCGTTGGCCTAGTTGTTTGAAAACTTGAACAAATGTATTATACTTCTGCAATATGTTCTGTATCTTGACAATTAAGCTTCTATGCAACGCGTCACTTTAAAAAAGCCTATTTTCGATCTCGAGATCAGTATTAACGATATATGATTGTGCATAATGTGTCCTCTGATCTGGCATAGGAATCAAACTTACTATTTTGTGATATATTGCTCCTTGAGCACGAAATGAATTGTCCCCTTCGTTACCACCAGCTAAATTTTGATCATAATACACCATATGGATGTAAATGCAAAAACATTATTGTAAACTCGGATGTATTGTCTAAAATCTCTACCTTCGGTATTTGAGCAGAAACCAATTCTAACATTTTGGGTGGACTGGGAAGTGGTGGTAACTTAACTGCACCATTGAGGGAACAAATTTGTGATGTTTTGCCATGAAACAACCTTTCATGACAATGTGGGCATGTTGTAGGAGATCGTAATATGTAGCTTATGCTTATCCTTGTTTCACGATAAGATCGAGTTGAATTGTGAGATGGTATGGGTCCTCTTCTTTGAAATTCAATGTTTCCGTTTAGGACTTTAATTCAAATATAAATATAAAATTATTAAACATATATTTTTTATTAGGTCTCAGTAGTATTAGTTATTAATAACTTTTATAATTACTACTAAATTGATTAACATATACTAAATTTTTGAAGAATAATTATTAAAACATTTATTAACCTTCACTGGCATTCTTATTGTTTATATGTGGTGGATGATTCCTCACAAGTGTATGATGGCTCTCTTCTCTGTAAGTTATCATGGCCAAATCGTATGATAAAATAATCTAAATGATTTAAAAGAAATTGAATATTATATCAAAACCAACGTTCTAGATGGATCTGCTGACGTTGTTCCCTTATACTTGCACTCCCTTTACACATATTGGTCACTTCACCTTTGAATAACCATTAGCAATTTTGTCAGAATGCAATATTGAAGATGAAATAAGTCTGTGAAATAAAAAAGTTAAGAAGATATAATTTCAACAATTGTTGGTTGGTCGATATGTAACGAACTACGCTCTAATAGATTCATGTTTCGCAACGTTATCCTCTGTGCTTGTGTTGCACTTCGTCTCAAAGAGCTTTTTCAGATGAAGACATGCGTTGCCTCTGCAATTGCTGATATAATCTGTTTCTTTCTCGTATATGAATCCGAGAATTGGTGTTGGTGTAGCCTTCGCCATAGATGTGTAGACCATACTGGTCTTAGATTCTTAGGCTTCAAAATTACCCTTTTATCTTCTACACCTGTCTTTTGAATTTTAATAACCTCACTAATAAAGGATATACTCCAACAAACATGGTACTTACCAGTGTAAAGTAACTACAAATGAAATTATTTGCCCACCATACATGTATTCTAAAGAAAAAAATCCAAGTGTAACTGGAACATAATTTGTCGAGAGAATATAAGTCAAATCATACATGCATATACTAATATTGATAAATTATGCCATCACGTTCTCTGATTTCTTATTTCTTATAAATTTATTGCCAGAAAACTACATAGTTTTACCTTAATTGATTCTAATCATTCACATAACTAACTCTAAAATATTAAGCATTAATCGATAATTAACATCAAAACCCACCAAATACATTCACAAAGTACCTTTCTAGTTATTTGGGCTCATTTCCATCGATGATCATGCTGAATTTATTTTGTGTTGCACGGGTAGTTGGGGCAACACCTCGAGTAAATTATTTTGCATGAATAAAACTGGGCAATCTTGTTCAACTGAAGCATATTTATTACCTTAGTATCTTCAAGATGGAAATCAATTCTTCTTCTACTACTAATCTTGTGAATAGTGGACAAATGAATTACAGTCTCTCATATTCTTTTATTTATTTTCCCTATCAACTACCCGTACTTTGGCCTTAGATGTGAACATAGCACTATGCTGATGTAGGCTAGTGGTTTTGGAGTTTGAAATTTGACCGGCAAATTGTAGAGGCAAAACTCATTTAGAATGAGGGTATTTTAGGTAGTTCACGACGTATGACATAAATGATGTGGCCATTTTAGCTTTAGGCATTATATATAGGGTAGATAAAAATGTTACGTCTTATATGACCTTCTCTAAAATATAGGAGCTTGTTTCTCTACTAATAGAATTCATAATAAGAAGGATAATATAAGGTTTACATAAAAAGTAAGAAATAGTTATTCACACTTTTATATATGTTAGGGATTAGGGATATGGAATAATAGCCTTTTCTACCTTACTTCCTCAATTCAATAACGTTCACAATGAAAATTTAGTAGAACAACTTATATGTTGTCAATTTAATCTAAAACTAGGTAGATGAACTTCATAAAAGGAAGCTTGCCAAGGAGGCTGCTGAGAAAGAGTTTCAGGAGTTTATTGAACAGCTTAAATTTGTTCGAGAGTTGGCGCGATGTGCTAAACCACCCAAATCATCCTGGCTCTCGGAAGAAAGAATCTGGAAACGAATTAAGTCTCTGGAATCTTATGCTATTGATGCATGTAAAAATGAGGAGCAAAAGAAAACAGCAGGAGTGGTGTGTAATTTTTCTTCGCTTACCACGTAAATGTGCCCTGTGACTGTTCTTGTCATGTATAAAATTGTTCCACATCCATTTACTATGGAAAATAGAATTATAAAAGGATAGTTGTTTCATGATGTTCTCCTATCCAGATATTGAAGGCCATGGGACTAGCAAAAACATCAACAGCAGCGCTAAATCTCCTCATAGATATTGGACACTTCCCTGTACATGTCAATCTTGATCTGTTGAAGTTCAATGTTCGAACTAACCATCCTGATGACATCTTGTTAGCGGCACAAAGACTCTTTGAAGAGTCACATGACCTGGACAAGGTATTGTATATTGTTTTCCAGTTTATTGTACATGTGGGGCTATGATTTGGTTTCCTTTCAAGTCTTCTTCTTGTTTTAGGATAACAGAGTAGATCTGAGTCACTTAAAGGTTTATGCAATTGATGTCGATGAAGCTGATGAGGTGAAGTTATTTTCCAGCGCTATTTTGCTTCTTTTATTTCAATTTTTAGATATGATTAGTATTCCTTGAACTGTAGTTCCTTTAATATTGAGGATAGCATGCTATACACAGCTTGATGATGCTTTAAGTGCAATGAAACTACAAGATGGTCGTATTAAGGTTTGGATACATGTAGCAGATCCAACTAGCTTGATACAACCAGGGAGCGTGATAGACAAGTAATTATGCTCTAAATGCCAAATTGCTTTTGCAGTTACCACTTCAAATGAAATTGTTGATGTCGCTTGTTTTCAGGGAGGCGATGAAAAGAGGAACTTCAGTATTCTTACCTACAGCTACATATTCGATGTTTCCTGAGAAATTAGCCATGGAACGCATGAGTCTCCAGCAAGGAGAGAGATGTAATGCTGTTACAGTATCAGTTGTGTTGCATTCTGATGGCAGGTACTTTACATCACCCCCTTCAGCATTGAGTGGTTTTATGTTTTTCAAGCAATGAAACAAAATTTGAGAGCTCTGTTCCAGCCATAAGTAATCTTTAAACATGGGAGTTGTGGAGATTCAGTCATGAAATCTATGAAAATTGCTTCTTGTCCTTTGCTTCATTAGATCCATTTCTTTCAGTTCCTAAATCCTGCTTAGATTTTCTTTTGCTTGTGATCTCCTTAAACACACTAGTCTACATCATTAGGCGCATAATGAAGGGGAAAGATGAGTGGAAGATCAGGCTTATTTAATTTTTTTCAGCAAAATCTTACAAAAGATTTAAACTGATATATCAATATTAACTATACTATAGGGGGTTATGATACTTAGGGAGCAGTTGATATAATCAGTCTATCTGTAACATCTCATTCTTTGGGCAATTGTAGCATTGCAGAATATACAGTGGAGAACTCCGTAGTTAAACCAACATATATGCTGACGTATGAAAGCGCATCTGAGCTTCTTCATTTGAACCTGGTAGAGGAGACGGAACTGAAGATCCTCTCTGAGGCTGCGCGACTTCGCCTTCAATGGCGCCGACAACAGGTATTTTTCTCTCTACATTGGTCTTGCTGTACCGTTCGTAAAGAAACAGGATGGGATAATTTCTATATATTGATTGAATGAAATGAATAATCTTTACATGAGTACTTATACACTAATATTTACCATAGTTGACTAAGCTAGACTATGAAATAGTTAGATTACAATGGCTAGTTTAGAATATACAATCAATGCCTAATTATCCATTCCTCCTTTGAGTTAGACGGCTAGAATATTTCAACAGTTTGTAGTTTGTAATTGGCGACATTGGTCTGATGGAATGTTATTAGCTTACAAATTTTTTATGCTAACCTTCTACTGAGTGAATTTAGATTCATATTGCTGGGCCTGATGCCCTAACCACTCATGTTTTTGGTTGGTAACGTTTGGTTTCTTGGTTGTATGATGTATTCTTAAAAACTTATAATCTTAAGGACATTTAGAGGCTTCATCTGGCTCTTATTATCTGTCTTTTAATGCTTTGAATATGCCATAAATATGCTTAAGTATGAGTGTGTTTGACTAAGCGGATCTTAAAAGATTTTACATCAAGCTTTTTTTCTTACACGAGCTCAAAAATAGGAAATGGAAAGAAAAGATAAGAACAAAGACACAACAAACCTCCTGAAGATATTAGTTAAACTCCCTCGTTATTGTCTTATTACATAATAAAATCTTCATTGCTTTTCTTTTCCCTCTCCCCAGTTTATTCACGTATTCTTTATATCACATCAAGATGCACTAACTTTATTCGTTGTGTGATGCTTTCATTGGATTTGAAAATGATTGGAATATGTTCTGTAGGGTGCAATAGATACTGCAACATTAGAAGCTCGAATCAAAGTGGCAAATCCTGGCGATCCAGAACCTCTAATCAACCTGTATGTTGGGGACCAGACAGATCCTGCGGTGCGACTTGTCTCTGAAATGATGATACTGTGTGGGGAAGTTCTGGCAACTTATGGTTCTCGTAATAACATTCCTCTACCCTACCGTGGACAACCTCAATCATCTATAGATACATCTGCATTTGCTCATCTTCCAGAAGGACCTGTAAGAAGTTCTGCTGTAGTTAGAATTATGCGAGCAGCTGAGATGGATTTCAGGAAGCCTATTCGTCATGGGGTATTGGGGCTTCCGGGGTATGTGCAGTTTACATCTCCTATACGTAGATATATGGATCTCCTTGCTCATTATCAGGTCAGTTCTGAGGTGACTATTTGTTTGATTTCTGAAATATTAAAATAGGTTGGCATGTTGTGAGGATTTTGACTTTTGTTCCATTACAAATATAGGTGAAAGCATATCTTAGAGGGGATACTCCTCCTTTCTCTGCTGGTCAGATGGAAGGAATGGCATCTGTAGTAAACATGAACACCAGAATAGCAAGAAGACTTTCTAATAGCAGTCTTCGTTACTGGGTACTGGAGTATTTGAGAAGGCAGCCTAAAGGAAAAAGATTTTCTGCTTTTGTCCTGAAATTCATCAAAGATAGGACTGCAGCAATATTCTTGATAGAGGTACATATTTCAGCTTTTCAATGATCACATGTTCACAAATAGTGCAATTGCAGTGATTGTTTCTTCTTCCATGGCAATGTATATGATGCACTAACGAAGCTCTCCATGCTAAGATTAAATACTGGTTAGGCTCTCTTGCTATCTTTCCTGGTGGCTGTAGGAATTTTTACACATTTCCTGTACACAGGTTGGTCTACAAGCTTCTGCCTGGGTATCCGTTGGGGTGCAGATTGGTGATAAAATCCAGTTAGAGATTGAAGAATCTCATCCTCGTGATGACATTCTTTCACTTAAAGAAATTCCAGGGACATGAAGGCTTCGTGCAGGCTATGAGATGATGACTGGTGGTGAAATGAAGATTTCTGACATTCCTGTCAACTAACTTGCAAATAGATTTGAAGTTGTTTTGCAAGCACTCTTTTCCTGGTAACAGACACTACACTTGAAGATACGTCACTCAGATCTCAGTTTTCCTAACCTTCATGCCATGCATACTGTATGAAGGGGTCATCTGTATCTATCGTTCGGTGTGGTTTGGAGCATTCAATCGTTGTTGCTGTGATCAATCTTTGCAAATTGATCCTCGGCATCTGGAGACTTGAGGTGCCACCAAACTCCTGCACGAGGTTATCCGATTTGGTTTATGCTTTTCCTGAACCTCTACATTGAAGATCTAGTGGTTTTTGTAGCTTGCCTTCCCATTCAGAAACTGACTATACCTTTGTACAACAATCTATTGGTTTTAGGAAAGAAACTGAATCCTCTGTTGTATGTACACCTTTCGATTTTGTTGTACCGAGTAACAAGATTATCACATAAAATCTGGAAATCAGTTCGGTTCGGATATCTTGTAAAAATCCTAAATTTATGCATGATAAATAATTAGGCTTGCATGATGTGTACCCTGTTACTCAAATATTATTATAGACCGAAGCATTCATTGTCATGATTTATTGTTTATTTGGAGGTTTAAGAATACCGAGGTTTCTTGATGAGCAAGAAAACTTGTTGGTCATTGATGATTAAGTATTTAGCCATTCTTAAGCCTATAAGTAAACCAGTGGTCATAGGATATTACTCATCATGATGAGATTTCGAGATCGAGTCCTTTTAGTGATAAAGATTAGTTTTTTTTTTTTTTAAATATATATATTCTTAAGCCTATAAGTAGAGATATTGGATGGCATCTCTTTTTTTTATTATATATATAAACAAATATTGGATGGCATCTCACAAGCATATTAAAGTGTTGGATAGACTTGTCATATACATCTTGAGAGTCTTTTCTCATCTGGTTCACAGTTCACACTATAAGACGATATACACATCTGGGGACTGGGAGTAAGTTTTTGCTGATCTGATTCATTGTATAGCATGGGCTTATTTACACATATAGGATAGCATGGGCTTATTCACACACATTGATATAGGAGAAAACCTTTGCTGATCTTCTACACATTTTTCAGAAAGCCTTTTACATCTGTTGGTACTGAATCAATTCAAATCGTAATATTCAATTTGAACCGAACCCTGATGAAATTTGGCAGGGGAGGGGGAGGGTGACTTGTATTTTTCCATGTTAAAAACCATGTTAAAATATTGGGATCACCGAATCACGATAATGAACTATTCCAAGGGAAGCAACGTTTTTATCAGATTCTAGAGGAAGCGACGATGAGATTGGCCACTAACATATACATTGGTATTTGCTACTGATAATAAGAGAAAATGAAAGTAAAGTTGTCATTTAAATGCATCGATTCATCAATGTACGTACTTTCAAGCAAATACAAGTACAGTACAGACTGAAATAAGATACTATAGAAAAGTTGGAAAAAGGATTTTTGGCCGAGACTCGAACTACGAAGCTAATTTTTACGTAGCCTCGAACTATCAATTTTCTGGAAAAGACCCCCAAATTTCTCTAGACCTAACTTTCTAATACATAAAGATAAGTTTAAAACGACTATATTACTTCTAAAATACACATCAAATAATCATAAGAAATGACTATTTTGTCCCTAACATTAACGTATAAGGACTAAAATAACACCCACACCTTTCTTCCTTAACACACCCAACCCCACCCCATACTCCCACCCTATTCCACCCCATATCTAATCTCACAGCTCCACCCCCCGCCCCCGCCCCACGCATCGGTTCCAAAATTGAAGCCTCAACCTACCTCGCCGGAGCTCCGTCGCGATCTGTCCAGAAACAATCGAATCAAAAAACAAATTAATTGACAAACATTTTGGGACAAACAAAAACATATACGATAAAGTAATAACAAACATTTTGGAAGAAATTTTGTTGTCCAAAAAAAAATTCAAGAAAATGGAAAGAGTGAATAATGGTCGATTTTGTCAAGAATTTTCAGCTGGTATTATGGACTTTGTATTATTGGAGGAATGCTTAGTGTTGGAACAACCCATTTGGCTATTACTCCTCTTGATCTTTTTTTTTGTTGCTCCTTTCTTTCTTCCACCACACACAATTCATCGCCCCCTCCTCCGCCTCCATCTGATTTTTGAGGTGCACTTTTCTCAGTTAATTCAAATTATTTTCACAGCATATCGAAAATTAATAACTTGGGGGTGGTAGCATATGAGCTTCAAATCTTGAGCTTGATGAATTGATTAATATCTCTACCTAATTTTTTTTATTTCTTTAATGATTTAATCGGCCTGTTTGTTGACATCGAGAGGGGCAGAAGTGTGGGGGCTAGGCAATAGGGGTGGGGTGCGGTGGCGCAAAAGAGGGACGTGGCGCGCCAGAGGCTAAGTAAGAAAGAAAGAGGTGTGTTATTTTAGTCCCTATACTTTAATGTTAGTGACAAAATAGTTATTTTACTGTAACATAATCATTTCAATATGTATTTTAGGGGTAATATAGTCATTTCACTATATTTTGTTGAAAGTTAGGTCTAGGGGGCTAGGGGGTGCCTAGACAATAAAAATGGGCTCAAGTGGTCGCCCGATTATAAGAGCTGCGGGGTGCCTTAAAATTAAAAATACTACACCACATAGAAATTAACTCATAGTTCAGGGGGTCTCGGCCAAAAAGCCTTGGAAAAATAAAGACTATCTCAAGAAAGGCCGAGAAACGGCGATCCCGGCCGCATATGCGCCAACACACTCGATATGGAGGAAAATGATCCTTGCGGAGTTATTTATAAGAGTTAGCAAGTTGTACCAAAGTAAATAAACCAAATGGGACGCGAGATTAGTACTGTGAATGTACCATCTTCGCTTGGGTCTGGAAACGATCGCAAACTGTGGGGATCCAACTTAACTTAGGACGCTCTATGTACTATGCTTATAAATACCTGAGACAATCCACCCATTCGGCGAATCACAAAAATCCATCCCTAATACTTTTATCCTCAGATCGCTATTTTGGAATCCTCGAAGGCCGCAGACGTTTCATGGCCTCGTCCCCGGCCTCACTTTCTCGTGTGTATCACGGAAACTCAAGAAAATAACTAGCACCCCAAAGGAAAACTATTGTTGACTGAGATCCCTGTGTTGGTCCCAAATGAGCCATCCCACCAAGGAGGATTTTACCGCCAGACTAATTATAACAACGAAGTCCAGAGTCGGGTTCGCCCGCCATAAATACGGAACAGAACAAACCCGGTCTCAACAAAATCTAGCGGATCGAATGGCACCGTCTTTGGGGAACGTTAATCAAGTTCTCCGTAATATCAAAATGGCGCCTGCCTCAGGGGGGAACGCACCGTTCCCCGTAATACAAAATGTACCTGCGACTCAAAACACTGAATGACAAGTGCCCATGGACATCCGAAATGTGCGGGTTCCCCAAGGATTTCCATGAACAGCTTCACAAGAAGACATTCGAAGTTAAGCATGTTAAGGGTTCGCTTGACTAGGGGGACAAGTAATACAAATGACAAGTTGATGGGCCATCGGGAAGGGACATTTTGCTTCATGTAGAACAAGCACTCCACTGATGAAGAGGCAAGGCGCGTAGAACAAGAACATAGAGATGGAGAGTCATATCCCGCTAATTACCCTCCATACACACCAACCTACAGTCCCTTATATACAGACTCTATGTTACTAGAATATGGTAGCACAAAAACAACTTCGTATAGACCATCGGTGGTGCATCAAACAGCTCCTCCACTCCTCCAGTGGATCCTAATGTAGCCATATATTACGCAGCTTCAATACGCAAAAAGAGAATTCCATGAGTTCAAACACACTCAAGGTCGGGCCGTAATAACTCGCTCCTCACAAATATTATGTTGATAGTATATGTTTCTCGGTGGTAGATTTCGGGTGAAATTAAAATTTCTCAAGTCGAGTAGTGGAGAATTCAACAAATCGGTCGGTCAGTGGTATATTTTGGGCCAGGCGGGACCCGGAGATAGTATAAATAATTTGAATAATATCGAGACGAGATGAGTATGAGACGAGAGTAATATATGCCTCGGGAATAACACAATGGAAATTGGTTTCATGATATTTAAGTGCGGAAGCGTAATTAATCAAAACCGAATCTAACCTAAATTTCTTCCCTCTAAATATCCCACCTACCACCACTATCTTCATCCTCATCGATTCCCCCTCTTTCCCTCTTGCCGAATTTCACTTCCCCTCAAAATTTTCTTCCATTTCTCTCATGATTGTCTCTAAACTCAAGCATCAAAGGTGGATTTGTTTCTCCTCATCATCCTCATCATATCCAAAGAAAGATCAAATCTTTTGAGATATTTCTTAAGTTTCAAGAGTTGACTTTATGGGATTTTTCACTTTTAGATCTTGAATTTCTTATGGTATAGAAATATTATCTAAGTATCGTATGTGATTGGGCCAAGGATTTCGAGGATTATCAGTTAGAAAGGTGTCACTGAGGTTGAATTTTATCAATTTTCTTAAATTAACTTTAAATCAGAATACGATGGCTAGACGACTTAATATAGTTGTTTCGGGGTATAAAATTATTGGCTCGATATGGATGTGCAGAGATCATCGAGAAAGTTCGGGGAAAAGTTCTGTGATAGCATTTAGCGCTTGAATTGGAGGTTGTATTTAATGGATTAATTAGTTGTCAATCGATTGTCGATTGATTGTAATGTGCTTAAAAGTTGTTATTCCTTTGGGTAACAAGGGACGCACCGAATATTGAGATTTTACGGTTGGCGAATGTATCGTAGTTACGTTGAATATTAAAAGGCCAACTGGGGGATGTGATGATCGCGCACTCAGAATTTGAATCGCGAGACGCGTATAACACTCGGGATTATATAGACGCTAAGAGAGGTTATTCTAATGGAATTGTTATAATGTATAATTTCTTTGAATGAGTCACCGATCTAAAGACGGTGACCCGCCAGATCTACTGCCATCGCTGGGGCTCGAGGCGAAGCATACAAATCTCAATGGTCGGGACTCTTCATATATTATGTTATATATTTCGTATGTGTCTCGAACTATTCTCGATATGTGCTATAGTGATTATGATTCATATTATGAAATAATTGAGATTATGATTGATATTATGCGTAAATTTCGAAGTTGGCGATTCATATGATGAAATAATTGAGATTACGAGTATATTAAGCGAGATAATTGAGATTATGATTTGTATTACGATAGTTGTAAATATGATTCATGTTATGAGATCAGGTGTGGCCGCAGTCGCAAAGGGCTGCCAGATGTTCTTTGACGCTTTTGTGTGTTATTCGAGAGCGGTAGCGACTCGAATCGAAGGCTCAAGGCACAGATATCATGTGGTACCACCCTGAGGTTCAAGCGCGATATACACATCAAAATAGCCTCGGTCGGAGTGATGGAGGCAGAGGCCTCTATCCTGACATGCCTGAGGTGGATTCCTCTATATGTGTATTATTTGAGGCGGATTCTCATGGTGTATTATTTGGAGGCGGATTCCTCATACGTGTATTATTTTATGAGGCGGATTCCTCATTTGACGACTTTTGTGTGTCGAGATCGTTTTCTCCTGCAAATGAATACGCATCGTTGACGGGTTACAAAGCGGCATGCGGATATCGTATGAGATAACTCTATGTGATTTGTGAACAGTTATTTATTGTAAAATTTCGTTAATGTGAGCAAGCATATGTTATATATATAAGTATGAATATATGCAATGGACTGTCTATGGTATTTATTCACTCAAATTTTAATAGCTAACTCCCTATTCTCTGCGGCGGGCGTTTTTATGCCAGTTCTAAGTGGGTTGACCGAGGTTGTCGAGAAACCGCATTGATAGGTCAGATCACATCATGGGATGCAGGCGCGGCATAAATCTCCTCATCGGGCCATTTCCCCGTTGTTGTTTCCATTTGTATATCGTTAGACTCCGTGGTATTGTATTTCATTGAGGGGTCCGTCATACTTCCTATGTTGTATTTGGATTTCTTGTGTATCTTTGAGTTGTATCATTAAGGTGGATTTGTATTATGTTGTTCGTTTTATCAGATATGTCATAGTTCACCAATGATGGACAAAAGTGTATTTTTTTTATTATTAATGTCAAATGAAGTCTTTTATGTTGGCCATCCATCGACGCTGACTCCTTTGTACAAAAGGTTGATGACCTTAACCTCGTGGCTACGACTGGGGCGGGTCGTTACAATTTTGGTATCAAAGCTAGGTTTCGGCCGGTGTCCCGGCAGGTTACGTGCCTAAAAGATGGTCGAAAGTGGTCATTTATATCCGAGTTGTTCTTGTGTAGTCTAAATTTTTCTTCTTCGTTGATCGTTGAGTGTCGAGGATGCCACCGAAGATTTTAGTCTAATTGCGCGAAAGCACCCTTGTGGGAAGCTCGAGAATAACCAGATTCGTTTGTCAAGACGACATACAGCGAAGCGAAGTTAGTAAATTTGATGAATACACACTCGATCGGTTTATGTTTATCCGATAGCGGTTCCCATTGAAGCTGTTGGGTAGATTTTATTTTTCACTGCGGATAACAAGAGTTGGCGGCAGATGCGAACTCAAGGCGTAAGAGTTTGGAAACGAGACATTAAGATACGATGGGCGGTCAGTCATGGGGAGAAAAAGTGAGATACCAAAGATGTCGGGAAAGAAATCTATAATGCCGGAGTTGAGTTGTTGAGTGGTTGAGGTATTTATGTAAATCTAAGAGTACTAAGGGTAATCTGGGTGATTGTGGTATAAGATTGTTGATCCTGGGACGCGTGAAGTTAAATCGGCGCCTGAAATAATCGTGGAAGAGCGCTGGGTGATAATTATGATAGTTGGACCCGCGTTAGTAGATTAATTTAGTCGACGACGTGATGGGCCACTACAAGATGAAGTGAGTTAATGAATCTTGTTGTCCGGCTGTGGGGGCATGCACACAGAGGCATGGTTGTCGTAATAGCTGAGTATTGAAAATTCTATTTCGATGGATACTAAGGACCGAGATAAGCCGAATGGGAATTTTTTCCAAAACCGTTGTTACGATTGGATGATTAAGTTAGAGGTTATCGGTCATCTAGATGTATTGGAATATGATTGTACATCCGAAATATTGAAAAAAATGGTATCGGGTAAAATTAAGCTGCTAGTACTCTACAGAGAATATAAAGTTGATTTAATAATCGAGTAGATTGGGATAAAAATAAATATTTTAGTTGATTGTCATTATGAAGTTCTCGGGAAGTTGCTTGTTGTGAAGTCTTGTTTGAAGAATAAAGTGAAAAAAATAAAAATAAAATTTGGGACTCTAGAGAAAGTTAAACGACGCTTAGTAGTACTCATAATAAAACTTTTGAGACTGGATATATAAGGTTTAATAATTTTATGAAATAAGGATCTTAATGAATGGTGATATATTATTTAAAAGTCAGATGATAAATAGGGGAATTTTGGGGAATTACAAAACATGATCGAGATTAAAGTTGAAACGCAGATTTCGGGTGGTTGTTAATGTATGATGAAGCTATGAGTAATCGCAGATCAAGATGAAACGTGAAGCACGGAATAGAACCATGGGAACGTATGATATGTGGAGTATATGTTATGTCAGGTGTAGGATACGTGGAGTTGTAAATGTATTAATCAAGGAAGAAAAGTATGAAATTAAGATATAAATTTGGTAATAATAGTCGAGCATCAAAGATTTAATTAATGGGGCAATTGGTTGTTCGAGTATTCAAGGAAAGCATAATGAAAGAATGATGATTTCTCTTCTCGAAGACTCGAGTATATTGTATGTAATTATATATAACGAAGAATGTTGATTTGGGGGAAAATTTGAATTTTTGGTTGGGATGAGTCGAGCGGAGTTATAAGAGGCGACCCTCATAAATTATGGTTAGACGTGGAATGTATGGTTAAGAAGGTTAAAGGTTAAACGAATCAAATGTAATGGTTTTTGGTTCTTCGCCGAATAGAGGACTACCATATCTGGCGTTTATAAGTGGGAGTAAAATATTTGGATATTATAATGTTTCAAGACAGTGATAATCGTGGTGTTCCAATTCAAAGTGTCGAGGATAAATTTTTCAAGGACGAGTTGAGGTTATAAGCGAGTTCTCGTGAATTATAAGATTTGAAATACGTCATTCGAGGAAGTTGGACTAATCAAAGAAGGAAATTAGTGGGAATTAGTAACGAATATCAATGAATCTTGGAATCTCAATTATAAGAGAAATATGATGGTTAATGTATTTATCTGGTAAATGGAAATTTTGTTTAAGCGGATAATATAAATGGAACTAAATGATGGCGACGCTACAATGTTAGTTCTAAGGATTCACTCAATGGACTACGAGCATTTAAGGTTGACAAATCCCTAAGTGGACAAGGGAGTATTAATGTCACAGAATATAATGCGGTTTAATTCAATAATTCAGAGCATAGTTATGAGAATGAGCTCATCACGGGTGTATACCGAGACTCGTAGTTTTCAGGTGCATCGTGACTCGAGAATAATTTAAATGGCGAGAGGAAGAGGTCAGTTGATCCATAACTCTAGAGGATAATGAAAAAAAAATTATACTCATGATTCTCGATGATGGATTTGGAGAAATGCTTAATAAGGATAATAATTGAACTATTACGAAATGTATCTACAAGTTTTCTCCTCAGAAGGTCGAATCATTACAAGCTGCGGGTACAAGCGTTTATGTGAATAATTATAAGATTTGTGGATTTTCAGAATGGTCATGCAGGACGCGAGTCAAGATGTTAAAACGTCAAGCCATGGCAGCACGATAAAAGTCGTAGGTCGATGTCAATTAGAATACAATAGGAATTCATGAATTCTATAAGACGACAAGTGTAAGACCTCGAAAGCACGAGATGATAATTTAAGTAAGAGGAGCTTGCTCACGGTAAGACTAACTTCCAAGCCAATGTTGTGATGGCACCATCGGAAGCCATCAAGAGATGTCAATTCTAATACCGTTGAAACGACGGTAGTGAAAGGAAAAACGACTCTAATGATGACGAAGAACCTCGAGGGAAGTTAATGGAACTTGATACGACGACAAATTGAGAATAACTTTCTCTGATATGTTAAATTAATAAAAGGAATGGTATCAGAATACTATAGTATATAAGTGAATACGAACGAGGATTCATAAAGTACCACACGAGAAGCCGAGGTCTAGAATGAGGGAAGTCGGCCATTGGCACGTCTAACTATTCTAGGTAAGAAGTTAACGATATCACTGTACGAGCTGCACGAAGTGTGACGGGGGAGAATAGGTAGATTGAAATTTTCAATTTGATTAGAACCGAGACACTGTGCGTAGATTATGCTAAAAGTGGATATTGACAATGTTTATCGGAGCTAATAATAAGTTGTTGGGCGATAGTGGGGTTACTGCCAGCGGCGCGAATGATCGATTGACGCTGAGCACGGATGATATATATATATACGCATGTTGTTTAATTATCATGAAATCGGATGTTGTTAAATCATAGTAAGACTAGAAATATATGACGCAATTAAAGAGCCTAGGTATATACGCTTATGGTGAAATTGAAATAATGATAACTTTATGGGATGTTATGGCATGATATGGTGTTGATATAAATGAAATGACAAGTGCAAAGGGAAAGACACGATGTTGGTCTATACGACGATGAAATTATGATGGTATGAGAATGGTAAATGAACGTATATGAAGTGTGTACGGTGGTAACGTATCGATGAACGGGCGATGCTGATGCTATATATATACATACCCGTAGATTATATGTGCGTGTTTGTTAAGGTGGATGTAACTATACTATGAAGCCGCTTTTAAGAGGTATAACGCTGGAGCATTAATAAATGGGCGGGTTATCGCGATGATTATATGTTAGTTGTACGGTGAAAACTTTGGTCAAGCATCGATAGGATGCCAAGATAATCAGTAATAAACAATTTGATGAGTGGGGTTTTGATAAGAGAATTTACTTGCACATTAATGAATCTGATAGTCAATAACGAGGTGATATGATGACACGAATTATGAGCGGATACGGCTGATATCGATGATATGGATATTGATTTTGAGTGGTATTATTGATGGTTGATTTATGATATTGATACATGATAAAATATGAGTTGATGGTTTTGGCGTAATACGATACACAGAGGATGTATATCGTAGTCAAGGCGCGACGGGCGATGATTACGATATGATTAGATTGTGTAATATCCAACAGAAAGTAAGTAATATCTGTGGTACGCGAATGTAATTACGGTAGTACTCGATCTCAAGCCAATGACTATGTTAGAGGATATGATTGGTGACAAGATGTCATGATATTCGTGAATAAGAGCGTATTGAAAAGGTGGAAATTGAAATGATAATACGCATCGGAGTTTCGAAAATTTTCGAGGACGAAATTTTATAAGGAGGCAGATCGTAATAACTCGCTCCTTACCAATATTATGTCGATAGTATATAAGTTTCTATGGTGTATTTCTCAAGTAAATTAAAAAATTTCGGGTTGAGTAGTGGAGAATTCAACAAATCGGCTCAGTTGGTGGTATATTTCGCTTATGGGACCCGAGATAGTATAAATAATTTTAGAATAATATCGACATATATCGAGACGAGTACGAGATGAGTAGTGCATATATGCCTCGGGAATACCACAATGGAATCTGGCTTGAAATTTGGCGCGGAAGCGTGTGCACTAACCGAAACCGAACGGAACCTAAATTTCTTCCTAAATATCCCACCTACCACCACTATCGCCATCCTCATCCATTCCCCCTTCTTTCCCCTCGCTGAAATTTCACTCTCAAAATTTTCTTCTATTTCTCTCATCGATTGTCTCTAAACTCAAGATCAAAGTATGGATTTAAGCCCTCATCATCCTCATCATCATATCTAGGTAAGAAAGATCAAATTCGAGATATTTTGACTTTCAAGAGTTGACTTTGCGGAATTTTGGTTCACTTTCAGATCTTCAATCTATTACAGATGTAAACGCATTCAAGATCGTATGTGATTGGGCCGGTGATTTTGAGTGATTATCAGCTAGAAAGTGGTGTAAGTCGAGGGTTGAATTTATTGACCTTTCTAAATTAACTTTAAATTGTAATATGAGGTTGTGAGGACTTTAATATAGTTGTTTTGGGTATAAAATTATTGGTTCGATATGATGTGCAGAGAGATCGGGGTCAGAAAGCTCGGGAAAGTTCGTATAGAATTTAGCTTGGAATCGAGGTTGTATTTAATGGATTAATTAGTTGTCACCAATTGTTGGATCGATTAGAACGTGCTGCTTAAAGCGTTATTGTTGGGGTAATAAGGCGATGACCGAATATTGAGATTTTACGGTTGGCGATTAGAATGTAGCATGTTGAATATTAAAAGTATATACCAATCTCTGGGATGTGATGATCGCTAAGAGTTGTAAATTTGAATCGTGAGACGCGGTATAACACTGGGGATTATATAGGATGCCAAGAGAGGTTATTCTACGCGACGTGTTATTATAATACCGTATAATTTCTTGAATAGGAGTCGAGCCCGGATCTAGCACGAGGACCGCCAGTCATCATTACCGCTGGGCTCGAGGTGAGTACAAATCTCACGACGGGGACCTTTCATATATTATGTTATATACTTTGTACGTGTTGTCTCGAACTATTCTCGATATATGTATCAGGTGATTATGATTCATATTATGAAATAATCAGACATGATTGAGACACGTGGTAATTCCGAGTTATGATTCACATGATTTAAAATAATTGAGATTATTTAGATATATTATGAGATAATTGAGATTATGATTTGTATAACGAGATAGTTGTAAATATGATTCATGTTATGAGATCGCTGCGGTGGTCGCGCTAATGTAGCGTATCGCAGCGCATGTTCTTTGATCGCTTGCGGTGTTATTCGAGGAGCTGCAGCGGACCCCGACCGGAAGGCTCGGGCGTGGTGCGCATATCATGGGTACCTGCGGATTCGAGTTCGCGATATACACATCGGTGGGGTGTAGCCTCGGCCTGGCGCTGACGGGCCGAGGCCTCAATCCGATTACGTGGAGGCGGATTCCCTGAAGTATGTGTATTATTTGGAGGTGGATTCCTCATGTATGTATTATTTGGAGGTGGATTCCTCATATGTGTATTATTTATGGAGGTGGATTCCTCATTTGATGACTTTCAGGCGCCGAGACTGCTTTTCCTCAAATGAATATGCATCGTTGACGGTTAAGCAAAGTGTTACGGATATCGTATGAGATAACTCTATGTGATTTAGAACGCTTATTTATTGTACCGTTAATGTATACATATGTTATATATATGGGCATGAATATATGTGACGGGATCAAGTCTATGGTATTTATTCACTCAAATTTTAATAGCCTAACTCCCTATTCTCTACGGGCGATGCTTTTATGCCCAGGGTTCTAAGGGGTCGATCGCCGAGGTCACGAGAAGTTCGCATCGATAGGTCAGCAGACAAGATCATAGACGAGGCGCGCGGCATAGACTCCCAACTGCCCGTGACTCATGCGCCATACCGCTTACCGCCGGGCTCAACGTTGTACCTATACCAGTCGGATTCATTTCATGGAAATCGTATATTGATTTATTTAATTATGTCCATCATGATAATCATGTTGTAACAATTCATTACCGCTTTACTAAATACAATCATGATAATATCGTGGGTTATGCCAGATTGCTATTTCATGCATAATCGTTATAATAATAATAATGGCCAATTATATTATAAATACAAATTAATATTATCTGAGCCTAAAAGGTCACATAGTTAATGCTGAAGTTTATTTCATGTATGAAATTAAAACCGTGATTGCTAATTGAGAGTTGATTGAAATCAACGTAGGATATCAACGAAAAGTTTTACATTGATAATGTAAGATACAAATTGGACGAGACCGAATCAATTAACTTGCTAGTTTAATTGACGGTTTAACTACAAAAGCTCATTAGTGACTTCAGAAAGTTAGTTACTTACTCGCGACATTTAGTTAGTTAACGATTTTAACGAAGTTGGTTTATTGGTTAACGAGTCGAGTTATTCAGGTTAAAAAGGGAGTGGGCTATATAGAGTTTTATAAGATGAAAACTAACTATCTTATTTTCCACCACCATTATCCTTACCGCCCCTCCCTTCTCTTATACAAAATCAAGTCAACGTTGACTTGATTTTGCTCTCCAATTGCTCTTGATTCTAGCAACCAATCACCGATTCAACCACTGCAGGGACCAATTGGAGGCATCTACCATTTGTGGTGCTAAAAGCTAAGGAGATCAAATGAGGCTTCATGAGAGAAAATTTGGTGAATTCCGCTGCTCTGTAAGTGCTCATTTTGAATGATCATGTATGCATATATATTTCGTAATTTGATTATATACATTGTGAATTATCCTGTTTGTTTTTTGTTCATGTTTATGAACAAGTTTTAAAATAATTTTCAACACATTTTGCCTCAATTCACGAGTACGGGCATGTGAGATCCGCAAAATATTTAAAGGATTTTTTGCACAAATGACAATTACATAACGAATGAGATGATATTTATGCAAAGACATTTCCAAATAGCTCGACCAAGGAAGGCCGATTGGTACATGTAGTTGCCAGCCAATTCCATTGACCTTATGATCATCCATTACAAACAAACAAAGATTTGTAGGGTTTTAATGGATTTGGCATCAGCACCACGCAAATCGGGGCCAAGGACTTCCATGAGCGATACAAAGCCATTTTGAATATTATCCCCAACATCGACAATAAAATTGAATATATGGCTTTTTACCGTGGTCTGAACAATGGCAAGTTGAAAAAGGCGCTGGTAGTGGAGACACCTTTAACAAAATATGAGCTGACTAAAATGGTTAACAAGCATATGGATTTGGAAAACTCCGCAGGTTAAGTGAAGGTCCTCAGTGATGATGGGAGAAAGCCGAGCAAACCGGCAATCAAAGAAACCCATATGGGAATGTGGTGATAGCAAAATTTTAGGAAAAGGCCATACTCACCACCACGGTAAGAGAGTTAGTTCCCTCGTGCTCAACCCATTCAAAGCAAACCCATGGTAGGCCAAATCCCGCCATCTCTCAGGATTTATTCCCTCGTACGGTGAACAAAAATTATTACCGCCAAAGCCTCCCTGCACAAGAGGATCGGAGGCACATAGAGACAAATCGTGATATTGTGAATACCATAGGAAATATGGCCACCTATTAATGCATCTAGTGTCGAATCGTCAAGGTTTAAATAGAGAAAAATGCGCCCATTTTTGGGATGTCGAATTATAGGCCTCGAGTCAGCTTCATGACGATCGTGGTTATAGCCCCAAGTGATAGCAAATTACATCAGAAAAGGATGCTACGGATACCGGAAGTTCCGCCAGATATCCCTGCACTACAACCCATGATAAGTTATGTTACCCCGCAAATATATTGCAAATTCAATGAACACACCCCTTAATTAGGTTTAATTTTACATTCAAATTATCCAAGTGGACGCTAATTTTGACTTTATTGTCGGCTCAGGGACTAAAAAATCTACAATCAAAGCCCAATTTACAGTCATAGATATCCAAGACTCCGCACACAATGACTGAATTTGACTAATCCATATTTAATTTTATTGGCGGTAAGTGGGTCGCTTTCACCGCTTACCTCAAGATGAAGTTTCCAACCGGCAAGGGCATAAAGAGAAATACGCGTAATCGTAAAAGGCGAGAATGTGTTATCAAACATTGTTTCCACCCTTGGGACAAGAATCAGGAAGATCAAAGAAACGTAGTCGAGAAAATCATCAGGAGGTGATGTCTACAAGAAAGTGACTCGAAGAGAACGATAATTCACCCAAAGCAATGGTATACCTCGTGAAGTCGGTCCGCCAATAAGAGATTATGAAAGTCCCATTCACTGCTATGGAACCAGAAAGACACTGGTAGGAATACGCTAAGGAAAGTCACAAAGGCGGGGCATTCTCATTGATCCGACAATATAAAGATATTCCTTTGTTTCAGGGCCCGTGAGGATGCGCTGGGGATGTATTGATTATCGGGCCGCAGCCAAGCACCACCGTACGTAGACTCTATGTACGCGAAGGTATCACCAAATTATGATGAACCCTGAGGATGAAGAAAAAACTACTTTTATAACAGAATACGGATTGTATTGTTGGAAGGTAATATCCTTCGGCCTGAAGAATGCTGGGGCCACTTACCAAAGAATGGTCAACTCCATATTCGCCACACAAATTGGGTGAAATATGGAAATATATGTTGATGATATGTTGGTAAAGAGTAAGGTCAAAGCTGATCACTTGGCTAATTTTGAGGAAACATTCGAGTAGTCGGTAGCAGTAGCTCAGATTAATCGCGATAAGTGTTCATTGGAGTATCCTGTGAAAATTCCTATTTTACATGATCAAAGAGCAAGGAATTGAACCCAATCCTGACAAGATTAAGGCGATATTCAAGATGCAGCCTCCTAGCGAATACAAGGATACATGGTCAACAAAAGCCAATCTATTATGTAAGTCGTGTCTTACATTGAGTAGAGGAGAACTATCCCCTCATAGATAAGTTTGTCTTCGCATTAGTCGTCTCAGCTCGCAAACTGAAGATATACTTTGAATCACACCCGGTTCAAGTAGTAACGAATCAACCCATGAAGAGAGTCATCACAAATCCACAACTATCAGGAAAGTTAACAACCTGGGCTATAGAGCTCAGTGAATTTGATTTTTCCTATGTCCCTCGTACTCACAAAAGTTTTAAGCCTCAGTAGATTTGGATTGAATGCACGGCACAAACTCCTCAAATTATAAGTGTATCATCTAATTTTGAACCAGGAACGAATAACCCTGAATGGGTAATGTTCGTAATGGACCGTGAATGAAAAGTGGTCAGCGCGGCGAATCCTCATTCGGGCCCTAAATCGAAGTAGCTGAATATGCATTGCGATTCACCTTCCCCACCACCAATAATATAGCAGAATACGAGGCCTTGGTCGCAGGATTGGCAATAGTTAAATCATTGGGAATCACCCAAGGAGATTCCGGTTGATTATAGATCAAGCAAGCAGGGTATTGGTCGATTAATTAGCTAATGGGTAAAATATCATGCAAGAGTTGTACAGTTGCCCAAAGGGTTTGAACAAGTGGTCTTTGAGCATATTCCTCGGGCCCAAAACGAGGAAGTAGACCATCTCTCATGACTCGCAACCACATATTACGACGAACTACCAAAAGGAGTCTATGTGGAGGCTCGAGAGAAACCGGCCCATAAAGAAAGATGCCCGTGTTGGGGGGAAACCGTATGACTGGGAGAATCCCATAGCACGATACTTGGTTACGGATCAACTCCCAGAGAATGTGACTAAAGCACGAAAATTTAAGAATCGAAGTTTCCGGTTTTACATGTACAATGAAGAGCTATACAAAAAGTCATGGGATGTGCCGCTTCTCGGTTGCGTGTCCCAAGAAGATATACCCAAAATACTGGCTGAAGTGCATCAAGGATGGTGTGGGAGTCATATTGGAGGTAGATCCCTCGCAATCAAGATCACACGAATTGGATTTTTTGGCCCACATTGGTGAAAGATGTCGTGGACTTTATTAAAAGATGTGATGTTTGTCAAAGAATGGGATCAATACAACATCAACCTATTACTCTCATGACCCCAATATTAAACCATGTCCCATTCACCATGTGGAGAATCGATCTAGTTGGAAAATTACCCAAAGCAAAGGGGAGTCTCGAATATGTAGTAGTCGCTTTGGACTATTTTAGCAAATGGGTCGAAACTGCACCCCTCAAGCAAAGAGGAAGTGATAACATTGTAAAGTTCCTCTGGAAACATTTTATTACTCGTTTTGGGGTCCCTCACATCCTTGTCTCTGATAATGGGCCGCAATTTGAAAGTGCAGAATTGGCCAGGCTCTATGAGAAGTATAATATAGAGAATCGGTTTTCACCAGTTTATTATCCCCAATGCAACGGGTAAAGCAGCGATGAATACTCATGTTTGGGTATCAAAACGAATATGATTCAAAGCGAATCCAAAAAGGGAACATGGATTTAGGAACTCATTGTGTTATGGTTTCTCGTAATCAACCTTCAGATCTCACAGAGAAACCTCTTCACTGATGTACGGCCTTGAGGCAAAGACTCGCCGAGGTGCTACCCACCTATCGCCAATCGAGGTTTGTTAAGAGAATGAACAAAGGAAATCTGCAGAGCAACTTAACTTTGTGGATGAAATTCGCGATCGAGCTTTGTATAAAATGCATAAATATAAACATCTTATGGCTCGCACCTACAATCGGCGAGTGAAGAATAATTAGTTCATGGTGGGAGAGTTGGTACTAAGGCCGTACTAGATCACTCATCCCAAAAACAAAAACAAGTTGAGTCCCAAATGGGAAGGACCCTATAGCATTAGACGAATCATTGGCCCAAGGACATATGAATTAGAAAAGCTGGATGGAGAGATGATACCATGCACATGGCATGCCTCTAATCTGTCAAAATACTATGTGTGATTCATTCTTAGAATTTTCTACGGTCGTGACTGGAACATATCCATCACACCTCATGTAACGCATCTACGTGGTCTGGTTATATCCGCCACTTATCATTGAATAAAAAAGATTTGGCTCGGTTCAATCCACCATAATCCATACGTGGTAAGTTGTTCATGAACATACTAAAAATCATACGATTATAAGGTTGAACTGATCATTCACCTTAGAAATCAGATATGAAACATTCGCCGCCGATACCTTTAAAAACCTTAAAATAATAAGACATTCATGCGACTTCCTCAAAGGATTGAGCACGTGTTGATACAATCTTTGATTATGCAACTTAATGGGTAACTTTCGCCCCAGCGAATACCTAATAACCTAAAGCCCCAAACAAAATTGGGTGATCGAGGATTTCGACTCTTAGGGATCGTGATAGCCCCTTCTAGGATATAAAACAACTATCACAAGGGGGCAAAGATGTGTATGACATAATAATAATAGAAAGAATGAATTATCAAATAAGACAAACAACAAACAAGTTGATAAAAAGAAGACGAATGCTTTGTTGTCCAAACAGAGTAAAATTGATTCAAATACAAAAGATTTAATAAACATTAAACTAAGGGTCAAGGAGGGTCTTTTACATTGTGGCACTGCTTGGGCTCTCACCATGATTGGGAATGTCCTGCAGGCAATCGCCACAAGGGAATTGAGGTATTGCTATGATTAAGCCCCCACCTTCTTTCATGTGCTTGAGATGAAGGACGACGGTGTGATTCGCGAAATGGATACGATCCATCTCAGCCTTGGCGCCTGGCAGGCAAGCGGCCGCCCCGGCATCCCTTGATCAGCCAAAGCCCGAGGCCTCATGGCATCATCCGGCCTCGGCACGCCTGGGCTCGATAGCGAGCCGTAGCTTCCTTTTCGGCTCGAAGATCATCTCCAACAGCCTGGGCTGGCCTCCATTGCCTATATTCCTGCAAAATGGCTTCTCTTCAATCGCCTCCCTGATACTCTTCCAATCCCCGCCTCGGGCAAGTTTTAGCCTTGAGATCTTTACACTCTTCATTCAATCCTCGGTTGAGCGAGGTTTTGAAGGAAATGGCCTTTTCCATACCTTTCGCCTTATGACGAAGAGAGTTATTGGTCAATCGGCTGCTCGATCGACCGCCTGCTGTAGCCAGTAAGTCTATCGACCGCCTACGAATCACGAGGAAGATATGAGGTAACCAAATGTAAAGGTAATGAAACCAAAGTCATAAATCAGAAACATACCTGATTAATGTGCTTTATGATCGGAGAAAGCAAGATAGCTGATCACTGCAGGGGTATGCACGCTTCCTCGAAATCTGGAGGCTCTCGCCAAGTGGAAATGAACCTCATGCATTCCAAGGGGACTCTCTCACATTTCCAGATTTATACTCATAAGGTTTCGCCAAATACAAGCCCGTATTTCTGCAGAGTCGGGGTGTCAAGCATCGACTTCCCTTGATCCTTTGAATAGATTTCCCTGACAGACGAAATTTTTCTTCAAGGCAACTTGTTGAGTCAGAGTAGGGAAGAGAATCTCCAACTCCTGTTGAAGAGACAAAGGGCCATGAACCTCTCCGATCACCACGCCCACCATATAGAAGCGCGGAAGAGTCTAAGGTCACAATATTCGCGTAGCGGCCTTCGCCTCCAACAATCGGCTGAATTTCTTGACTTTGCGACTCCTCATTTGAAGAGTCACGAGCCTTTTTAGCCTTCTTAGGGGGAGGTACTTTAAGAACTACCGTCGCCATCCTCTTCAAAAAAGCGATCTATTGTCAGAGAACAATGCCGGATATGAGATTAATAAACAAATTTCCGTAAAAGAAGGTTTGCCCGTGATTATTGCCACCGGGTGAATATGAGGACGATCCATCAACATATCGTCAAGGCCTGCCTCAATCGAGGTCAGTAGACGTAGCAATACTCTGGGAAATCTCCTCCCCGCAGATGAAAAAGAAAGCAGATTAGTACCCAAAGAAAAGAAATCCCCAGCACGGCGACAAAATATGTGTGTATAAATTTAATACCCAAGTGAAGGAGGTTTGCCCCTGGTCCTCGGAACCAAATGACCTTGCTCAAACTAGACCAACAACAGGTCAAAGTATACCTAAGGACATTTGTTTCCTCAGTAAATATTTACTTAACTTTGCAACTGAATCAAGTGTCTTCCACAGCAAGAGAAAGGAGGAGGCCCTTGACTCTTCCTCCCCTCGCGCATAAAACCATTTTTTTTTTTATCTGAATTATCACTTAATTACATTGGGGCGAGTCGGCTAATATATTCCTTTTAGTGCAGACTGGGAACTTGGTTTCGAGTTTAAGAAACAAAAAGGGCAAAAAGAAACAGTTGGTTCGACGCCTCATATATGGCATGCAACTTCAAAAATGGTAATATTTAACCAACCACCAATGGGTAGCAATTGGCCGGGGGCTCGATTGAGGGTGATAAGGAGATCATTAACAAAAGCGAGAAAGGCATTCAGCCTGCCCAGAAAATATGTGACATATACAAGTGGTATACCCCAGGCTTGTCGTATAGGGATCTCGGAACGCTTCCTCAATGCGAGGAAGATGAGTTTCTCTCACCGGAAGGCGTCTGGGTATAAGCTGGTTATGAGGATGGAAAATAAAATAACTATCCCAACGAGGTCATCATTGAATCGGAGTAGAGTTTTCTCTGAAGGTAAGGAGAAGGCCGTCAATACTAGTAAGCCCTCTGGCTCCTCATGATCTCTCGTCAGCAGTTTTGAGAATACAGTCTGGGTGTTTCTCGGGGAAGTCGAGTGTTTGGTTAGTAGGACCACCGACCGGATTACTAGCATACCCGGCTAATAGAAACTTCCCATGATTTGTCTTAATTATTGGGCGAGCCACAGAATTCACCAGCGTGGTTTCAAAAGATTGAACGTGCACCTGGTGAGAGCTTGAATAATCGTGAATGAAGTAAGTCAAGGGGCGAGATTAGTAAACAAAATAAATAATGTGAGTTTCTCGAGACCTAATTAGGTCCCAGTAGCGAGTTACGACCGATTCTTGAATATGAGCAGTCATGACCCGAGTTAATAGAGGCGGGAGGTCCTGATGTAATGTGGCGAGGAGGTCCCCTAACTAACATGTTGCCTGTAGCTGACAGGATGCATGTATACAAATAGAAGAGGAGAATTAGAGCCTCTTCCTAAAACTTAAATAATTTCCAAAAAACCCTTAAGACAAAAATGAGTTTATATATTCGAAAGATATAAAATTAGTTGAAGGCATCCATAAACAAAATAAAGAAACAAAGAGCCAGATACCTTGATGAATTATATGGAAGCAGATGCTCAGCAATGTATGGTAAGTTCGAGAGCGATCGTTGGAGGTTTTCAAAATGAAAACTTGTACTTGAGGAAGTTGAAAGTGCAAATTGAAATTGCCTTTTATAGAGGACCATGACTTTATCATTATACTCATGATTTCGCTTTTGTCGGTAAACGCGGTTGAGGAAGTGGGAAATGCCAGGAAAATCCAGTCGCTCAGTGATGAGTCGTTAAAAAGAATACACGGTGGTCAGTATAGACATGTGGGCCTCTCTTTGCATTAAACACGATAATGCGTATAAAGTCGGATTTAATTACATCCTCGAGAAGGCTGTAACTTATTCTTTGTTCATCCATTCTTATCATACTAAGAGATAATAGATTCATAAAATAAGGAAGCTGATAGATTTGAAATGATCATGGAGTTTCTTTATAAGAGTTAGCAATTGCTCTGACCGCTCAACCAGGCGGATATGATTAGTACCGTAACTGACCCGTCTTGTTAGGTTGGCACGGGATACGTGTCGCAACCGAGGATCAGTAAGCGGGGCGTCTATGCTATCTGTCATGTCGATCCACCCTTGTTGTATTATCCACAAAAATCATCACTTAATACTTTTATCTTCTTTGAATAGCTACTAACGCGTGGCGTCGCGTGTCTGCAATAATTCGTCCCAGCCTCAGCTTTTCCGGAGTATCGGCAGCTGAGGAGATACTTCCTTTGAAGGAAAACATTCGACTGGAGATCCCCAAAGTGAAGTCCCGGTGGGCCGTCCGCGCAAGGAAGATTTCACTGCTTTGACCACTATAGCAGCGGGTCGGAGAGTTGGTGCGTCCCGACATAAATATGGAGCAGGAACAAACCGGCTGCCGACAAATACGGCGGATCGCTTTAAAATAAAAATGTAGAAGAAATATTTGGCATATCATATTCTGAAGAATAAATGTTGGAACTATATTAAAAGTTGGAGAAAATGGGATAACTAAGCACACTTTTTAAAGTGATTTTAATTTATATTACCACAATTTTTTCTAACCTTATTTTGTTTTTTGTAAAAGACTAAACTACACTGTAAATTACTATCACTTTTCTTCATCTTCTTCTTCAATTCAAGCCCTGGCGCAACCTTGACCACAGCACTTTGCCCCCACTCCCTCTTTCTTCCGGCTCCCGCTTCCCAATCTGTCTTCCTCCCCGACCGTTTCACAATTCTAATTCCCTATTCACTTTTCCTCAGCATCCAGGTACGGGGGTGGAGGGAGGGTTGGGGTTCACGCCGAAACCGGGGAGTGGGAGGAGTCATGGCTGATAGGAGTGGGGAGGCGGGCTTCAGTGGGGGTGGGGGAAAGGTCGTAGAACCAGGTAGTGAGGAAGGGATAGGGGAGGGGAAGGGGGTGGTGGTGGTAGGTTAGGGTTGGTGATTGTGTTAGTTTTTTAGGGTAATTATCTTTGCATGAAAATGGTCTTTAACGAAAAAAGTCTCAGAAATAAATCTCAAGGTGCTAGTTATCCAAATTCCTCTTAAAAGTTGTCTATTTCTTCTTCAACAAAGTACTAATCTTCTTCAACATGTTCCCATTTTTCTTCTTTGGTGACTCTTCGTCCATATCTTCAGAATAGAGACAACACTACAAAGAGTATAGTATTCAGAAGCCTGTCACTCTCATATTTCCATTGTTTCCAGTTGTATCATGTAGCAGCCTCAGCGGCCTTTCTCCATTGGTCTGCTTGGACCTTTAATCTTCTCAGCTCTGCTTCCAGCTCAGAGTTTGTAGTTTGAGATACATCCAACAGCTCTGTGACATTAGCTGCTTTTGTAATACTTTTATCAGTTTCATCTGTCACATGTCCAAGCTTCACCAGGGCCTCCTGGTCAAATGCACTAACAGCTTCGGTCACAACAACTGCCTCACCATTCAATTTAGAACCTTCTATCTCCCTTCTCTCCAGTTCCAACTTAAGCATATCATTCTCCTCTTTTATACCATTCAGCTTTGTTTCCTTATCTAAAAGACTTGCCATCAACTCTGTCAAAAATGATTTGCTTTTTTCCAGCTCAATTATCAGTACTCTCTCAGTTGATTGACTTTCTTCAAACATTTGACTTAGCCCCTTGTTTTCTTCTGAAATATTCTGCAGTTGAAGTTCTTTCTCCATCATTCCATTCTTGAATTTGCTAGCATCAGCTCTAGCAATTTCTAATTTGGCCTCGCAATCAGCCTTTCTTTCACATGTTTCTGCTTTTATGCGCTCTACTACTTCATATGCACTTCTAGTCTGTAAAATACCCTGAATATTTTCCTCCTGGAACCTTCTTTCAGCAAGCTCCAGCTCGGTTCTAAGTTGTTCTGCCTCGAGCTGCAAATTGATAGGTTCAGCCTTATGTTGATCAGATTCTCTGTGATCTCCACTCTCCTGTTTTAAGTTGTTTGAACTTCCTAGTAAAGCTTGATCCGTGTTACCTCGAACTGCTTGAAGTTCTGCAACAATTTCCTCCAACATACTCATTCTATTCTGTGCTTTTTTCAACTCAAATGCTAAGGATTTATACGCCTCACTAGCTTCAAATATTTCTGACTGCATGGTCTCCTCAGTGATCTTTGCCACTTGAAGTTGCATTTGAGCTTTTCTTATTTCCTCTAGAGCCTGCGCTTCAGATTCTTTTCTATCAATTATCTGGGAGTTCAATTCATCAACTAGTGAAAGATTCTCAGTTAGCTCCATCCTTAAGTTTTCAATCTCAACTTCGCATCAACATATCAGTTGTTCATGGCCTCTAGTCTCATTCATCATGAAAGCCCAAAGCAACAGAATCCATAGAGTTCTGCTTCTGCACAGCCTCGAGTTCGGACTGCCATGCTCGATCACGGTCCTGGGAGATCTTCCTCAATTCTTGGAGCGTAACCTGCTCGGAATCAGAGAGATTTTCTAGCTGCTTTTGAGTCTCCTCAAGCTTCTTTGACATGGCTGCAAGCTGCCTTTTTGCTTCTTCAGCCTCATGCTGTGCCTTTTGCTTCAATGAATCCGATATAAAGTGGTCATTTTATTTCTTAGGGTCGTTTGAAATAGATCAGCTGTGATTCCAACTCGAAACCCCTAACTGGGCGCTTCTTCTACACATATACACAGGTTCAAGTTAATGTTACTTTGTTCAACTGGTAATAAAACTACTTTATCAAGGAACAAAAATAGAAAACATCAGACAAAGTTATGTTGAAATTCTAAATCAATTAAATAGAAGGTAAATTTACTACAATTAATTTAAGTTGAAACTGGAAAAGTATATTTTAGATGTAAATAAATAGTCTGACAAAATAATACTGAGTAAATTAGCCACGATAAAAGCTTTAAAATGGCATCCCATATTTAGGACTCAAAGGAAAATGAAACTGAAAATGTGATGTTTATAATTTGCAAGTTTTTGTTAAATAAAATTGAATATCCCAAAGTTAAAAGAGCGAAATATCTATCTATCTATATCTCCCCATTAATAAAATTTACGTATTTATAAGAGTGTGAGTATGTTTTTTCTCTTTTCACAATATTAAATATTAAATGGCCTTTTATGTGACATACTATAAATGAAGAGGAGACTAATAATAATTTTTTTTAATAGATATCTAATATCTAATATCTATCAAATACTCCTTTCGATTTTTTCTTTATTAAATACATTTATAATTATTAGGAAAAATCATAGCCAAGTGAAAATATCATTTGAAAATATAAGAATATAATTAATTGAAACTATAATTATTTTAGTTAATAAATTAATAGAAAAAATTAGTCATCTGACAGAAAATGTAAAAGTATAATTTATTATTACTAGATGAATGTCTTTAATAAAAATTTATGCTAGAATGACAACTAAAACTTGGAGAATTTATTTTATATTATATATATATCTACCGATTATAAAAGTGTAACTATGTTTTTTTTATTTTCACATTATTAATTACTATATTATCCTTATTAAAATATTTTCTATTAGTTGAAAAATATGTTTCTATAAATTTAAAAATGAGTCCTATACCAATACAATACTTAATAAGTCCTTAATTATTTCCTAAGAATTCTATAAAAATTCAAGAATAGTTGGAAGTATCTACTCTTTTATGATATGTGCAAGAGTTTGAATTATATCTCATAAGTATTATCTACTTTAGTATGATACTAATTGATATTTTATTTCAAATTTATTTTTATTATAATAGATATAACATATTAGTTTATTCTAAATAAAAAATACTCTTTATCTCTCGCTATAGACACAATAATTAAATAGAGATTAAATTATGAATTGAAATTAAAAAATTCAATCTTCACTGGCCAGATACTGTTGATTAGTAAACAAAATAAGGATATATTGTCATAATAATACTTATTAGTTTTCACTCTATATGAAATATAATTCATCGATATTATGGTCTTATAAACATGGATGAATATCGTGTATATGTATATAAATCTCTTACGTTGATGGGCGTTAGAGCGTCTGAAATCCAATATAAATTATTTAGACGAAACGCATGATATTTATATTAAGTTATTATGCTCAAAAATTTTAAAGTTTTCATATCAAGTACTCCTCAAACCCACAAAGATTGTCCATTTTTTTGTAGTTGCTTATAACTTCTCAATTTAACCTTAAATATATTTTTTGTGTTAATATATTTTTATAAAATATATCAATAAATTGCGAAAAAGTATTTTTAATTGTTCTTAGTTTTTACTTAAAATATTCTGTCTAAAAAATCTCAATTAAGTTGAGATTATAACAAAAAAGTCAAAAGTGGATAATTTTTGTAGATGGAGGGAGTAATGTGATCATATATCTGATATTGAGGTTTAACTTTTATAAAATGTTATTGCTGATAACCTCACTAAATATTTTTATTCTTTATTTCTTTAATTTTTCAATGTAATTCATTTGAATAGGATATCTCAATAATGAATCTCTTTATTTTATTAATAAATTTCAAATTGATATAATTTTATTAAAAATATTAATATTATTCGATTTGTGCGAATATTGAGACAATAAGTCAATTAAAAATATTAAAATAAATACATAAATAAGGTGAATAATAGAACTATGAACAGATTTATTATATCAATTGAAGTAGCGGGTTTAATAATAATAACTAACCTGAGTGCATCTTTTATTGAAAGAGAAAACGTTTAACAATAAATAAATAATAACTAAAGTCTGCGATGCTTTTCATTCTTTTCTTAAAATAAAATATTCTTCTTAAAAAAAAGTGATATAGTATTAAATTTATATTACAAAATTATAAGAGATCGCTATATTATGAATCAAAATAAATTATAATATAAATCAAAAGTATAATTTATGAATTTACATAAATAGTTGATTACTTATTTATTATCTTAGTTTAAATATTTATTAAAACAAACCTTGCATACATTTTACTAATACATATATAAAAGTATAATAACTTTTGTCGCTTTGTTCTAAATCCCTTTTCTTATTTAACTAACCTATATTTAGAGTCCAAGTTAATCTAACTGTGTTTCTCTATAAAGGATTTCAAATAATTGAAACATCATATCTCAAGCAACGTCTAATACCGTAATTTCCATATTAGTATATTACTTTCAGTAGTACTTTCTAATGATATAAGATTGTTATCTACATCTAAACTCTACAAGATATAAAGATAACAAAGATGTTAAGCAACTCACATCATTCAAGCTTTATCCCAATCTTACAATTTCTTTTAAAGCAGTTTAAGGAAAATTGGCTTATATCTATAGCATGTCTTTTCTCCATGTTTCTTATGAACTGTGCAAAGTGCCTAGAAAATACTGTTTCGAAAATGGTTGTGGAATAAGGAATGAAGGAGTATCATTATTTAATATATAATTGACAATAAAATAAATTTGGAGAAGTAGCAAAACAAAAATATTGAAAAAACTGGCAAAACAAATATCACAATATAATTCTGCTGGATTAACAACATATTAAGTTAAATAGTAAGATTCTATTTGATCAAGTCTGAACCAAATTCATTATAATCTGGTCGGTCGCATATATAATTTTTTAAAGTACACTATAATAATAAATATGTTCTAACTAAATTACTACAGAAAATAAAATGATTATTTCGAGTTCTCCGTTTTATATCCAACATATATTGATCGAACACATTTATTATTTCAAAGTAATACAATAATAAATTCTTAATAAATTAGTTATATATATACATGTTTTAATACTATGTATACCTTATTTTATAGCTTTTTTATTTATTTAAGAGCAAATATATATATTACAACTCATAAGTAAACTACTTCTTCAGTTGAATAAATCATAATTATAAAACTTATTAAAGCATTAATAACAAAAGCAGACCTATACATGCATCAATTGGTCGATGAGGATATCCACAATATGATAATATCTTTAATCATTTTGTAATGGTAAAATTAGTGCAAATTATATTAATTCATATTGCAGGAAAAAAAATATAATAGCACCAAATGATTTGTTTCTTTAAGATGGTAGTGTAATATTATAGTAAGAACAATAGTAGTTGAGCTGCAATGATAACACTGTGGCAGCGAATGGCTCCTCAATCCCATAAGGCTTAGATTGCAGAAACCAAATTTTACAATACAGCCCAAACTTACTATTGACAACGATTATTAAAATAATAAAATTGATTCTGTGGAGTAACTTGAATGTTGGAAGATGAAGGTTTTGTCATTATCGTGAAACATGGTTGGGTTTGGTGGGTAACCTTTTTGAATTTTTTTTTCCAAACATGTTTTATTTTTTATTTGGACTCTTAAATTATGGTATCCATATTTGAGTGGAGGCAATTTATTAAAACTACGATTAAGGGTAAAACTTTATCTTTTCTTTATTTAAATATTGCTTAAAATTAATGCTTAGTTATATTTTAGATTAATCAACTCTTAATATACGTGTTGAGATACGATATAATTAAGTCTATTTAGAAGCATAAAGTAATAAATGGTTAAAACTTTGAAACATAAACAGTAGACCATATCTTTTGCCCTTTTTATTTTAATGTTATAAAATTAAACTCTTTATTCTTCTTTACAAAAGATAAATAAAAATATCATTAATTTCCTTAATAATATCCGTATTTTGAGTTGCCTGTCATATTTTCACTTTTGATTATCAACAAGATATAAAAAAATGAATCTCAATTTAATTGACATAAATAACTTTTATTTGAATAAAAAGTATAAATAATAATTTACACATAAAAAATATTCAACTAATTACTGTTTAAATAATACTTTGAATAATATTGATATATGATTATTCTTTAAAATTGTACAGGAACTAATTATAACCAAGTTTGGTGACATGTTAAATACACAATCACTATAGTCTATAATTGTCAAATAGTTGGAGCTTCCCATACTTACGCTTCAGCACTAATACTGGACTCCGATTGGCGATTATAAATTGGTATTTAGTATCAAAATCGATATATTGTATAGATGATTAATAGTATAGTTTCTGTGTGACTTTATTTCTAATACAGACCTCATTATCGAGATATTCAATGGTATGCTTGCCACAATCTTTAAAGCAAATTCTTAAGTTTGTTTTGTTACATCACTCTATTGAGTTTTCGTAATTTGTAAGTGTATTGTTGGTACCTCAATTCTTAAAAATTAGATATTTGTGTACAATTTAACCTGTGTAAATTCATTCATTAATTTTATAATATATTTTTTTATAGTATAAATAATAAATTAAAATTATGTAATATATGTAGTATATAAGAGAGGAGAAAAATAAAAAAAAGTGATTCTAATAATTTAAGGTATACGAAGAAAAATAATTAAATTTGTTATATGTGATGTAAACGTTCATATATAAATTATGTAATATCTTTGAAGGTGAGTAATAATTGTAGGATTTAACTTTTAGAATGGTTAGTTACTAAAAGAGTAAAATAAAAATATCAAAATTTGAGCTTCGGCAGTAGCCATTAGTAGAACCAGCAGGCATTATATATGGTATAAATTCACTAGCCAGAGCTAATATGTGGAACATTGTTGCTGTAGTAAACATAACGTTTCGATTGCTAATCATGATGTGGTGAAGAAGTGTCTTAATTTGCATTCTGTTGCTTTTGTTTTGTGGCGATCAGACTTTGATTAGAGTAAATCAGTCGAGGTCTAGACAGCGTTTCGATGAAGATTGTAAAGGGAGGCATCGGGACTTGCATGGAAGTAAATCCGGAAAGCAATATCGCGATTGGCAGAAACATGTCGGAACATCCATCGAAATATCGAACATCCCAATAAGTCCCAATTAATAAGGTTTCGCCATCCAATCCAGTTCAATCTAGGATATTTTCTTAATTTCAGGATTCTTTGGAATATGAATACTTTTCTACATAGTTTTTAACCATTGTAATCTAAATATCTGATATAGTAAAACTATATTCTTCTGATTTAGGATTATTGAATAGCATAGCAATTAGTCTATTCATCTTAGAGAATAGTTTACTCAAATTTGTAATATGTTCTTTCCATTATAATTGAAAATACATTTGGTAGTTCTATCATTAGATTGAATCTACTGTTTATAAAATTTCACGTTAAAATCTATGTTTTACTTTCTTCTATTACTTTTACATAATTCTGATAGTCTAAATTCACATATGTTATAACAGTTATTATAAAACATGTACATTTATGAACATATGAATTTCAAATCTAATGAAAAATGTCATCAAATTATGGACAAATTAAACTACAAAGTTAATTGTTGAAATTCAATTTTGAAAGATGATTGATTGAAGGAGACTTCTTAAAACATAACTAATCAAATGGTGATATAAGACAAATATTTTATGATCAATGGTGCCTTTTCTCCATTTATTAATACATGAAAAATCTCTATAAAATCAATACACTCTATTACAAAATGGAACATAAGTATCGGTAGCGCTATTGCGATATACTCACGCCGTCTCTAAAAAATTGTCACATTTTAACTTTTTAATAATTGAAGTTTGATCATATATATCTTTGTTTGTATTATTTATATTTATAATATCAACAAAAAATAAATTCATCTTCATTGTTATATTTTCATCAAATATTATACAATACAAATAAAAATATGTATAGTCAAATATTTACCCCATTGGAACTAATAGATACTAGATCTCATAAAATGTCTAGTTGAAATTTTTGAATGATCGGCCGATTTAAACATTAAGATTATAAGTTCATTGTATATTGTTAGACAATTAATAATTATAATTATCAGCGTCGAAATCGCAGTTACGATGAACACTAGAATCACATACAAATAATCTATATATTAATGCGATAGTTGGTTATGTGCTTAATATAGTATACTCTATAGGCATCCGTCTAAGTCAATCTGAACAAATAATAGAGACTATAATATTGTATTATAACTTCCCGGGTTTTAAAGTGAAACATGAATAAAACATTTGAATCGGAAAATCGAAACCCTGGACATGGAGGGAGTCGGCTAGGCGCTCAAATCGATGAGGAGTTCTAGAACCTTCTCTTATTCTCCTAATATTAGGAATGAAATAGATATTCTAAACATCTGCCTCCTAGATTTTTGGGATGAGGATGGTAGAAACTTGTGGAACCTTCTGGAACTCTTATCTCATCACTTTAAATGCCTATATAAAGGTGTTTAAGCTGATAAGAAAAATTGTCCATTCTCTTTTTTGACTTTTTGAAGCATGAAAATTCTCTCCTCTCCCTTTCACCTAGTTTCTCCACGCCTCAGTTTTCTTTTTCTCTCTTTGTTTCGATTTTATTCATCTCGTTCTGTCAAGCGGAGGTTGATTCAATTTGATGGTGTGGACTGTTGTCTTAGACATACTCTACTTTGAATATTATGAAGAACAAATGGTTTTCGAGCTGCCAATTTAAAATATTAGGAAGAATTTTATCTTTCACAGTAATTTGTTTATTTACTTGTTTTGTAATCTAAATGTATTTGGGATTCGGATCCGATCAATTTAGAATTTTTAAATGCGTATAAGAACCCAACAAGTTTAACTATTAAAAAGTAAAAACATCAAAATGTGATAATTTTTTATGAATGGAGGGAGTACTACTTAAGTTTAGGTATACCTTAATAATCGTAGGTAGCACTTATATTTCAAAATGCTAAATAAATTCCTACTAAAATACCACTCTTCTTGTCCAATTGCCCAAATTGTCCTTAAATTTAGAACTATTTATCTGGAAATAATTTTTTATGATGTTAATAGCTTATGTATTGTCACAGTATCATATAAAATATATATATATATTTATATATATATATATTACCCTTATAGTTACCAAATTATGCAAATTTGGACTCAAAATTTATTTATTAAGCAAATTTTAACGTCTCTATTAAGACTAAGCTACTGACATTTAATGTCGATATCTGGGATCGACTAACAATGTCGTATTAATTGAGACACGAAGTACAATTTGGTCGCATACCTCCAAACATTTTTTGGCAATTGCACGATTTTACGTACAGAAATAGAATATTTTATTAATAAAATCTATGTCCTTTAAAATTTAAATAATACACATAAGATTTGAAAGTGACTAATAGAATAAATTATACTAATTATTATACATAATATCAGTTTAAAACAATCAAAATGGAGTGTAACTGTTACTATTAAGATCACATATTTATTAAATTAAACCATAATCATGCCAATTCTTGGTGTACTACTCACAGGTATATGATGGTGTCCCTAACTTTTTCTTTATTCTGCATCTCATCCCGGTAAAATTAAGAATTCCTCTTCCAAATCGATAAATGTCGATTGAAATCTTAATGTTTTGAAAACATGATCATAAAGAAATTAATACTCATATTATAATATGCAATAAATTTAAGATAAAAGGATGGTTCATGGTTCATATATTCTAGATTACTCAGCTACTCAACAACTTTAACAATGTCCAAGAAAGTTACCTCAATTACTGGAGTTTGTGGTGAACGACGTTCAAGGATTTTAGCACTTCTATCTTTGACAGTTTTGCTAGTTGGAGAAGTGCCCAACTCTTTATCTGATCCTTGTGTCTTAATAAGCTTTCTCGCAGTCCGTGGTGTTGCAAGGGATGTTTTCTTGGACGCTTCGACAGAGTCCGGTCTTGTCACAGGGTTCATGAAATCAAAGTTAGTATCCAACAAGAAAGAAAGAAAGAACATTACTTGTATATGAAGGAATACCTTCCATTAGGAGACTGCATATTCAGGTTCTGCAGATGCAAATGAAAGAATACTAAATTTTCTCTTCTTTAAAGGCCCCCCCTCCCTGACCCAGGGAACCTGCAATAATAGTTAATGAAAAATGCTGCTCTTAGGACATAACTTCATTTGTTTCATAGAAGTTAAGCAATACAGCCCACATGTTAGTAATAATATAACCTTCCCAAAGCACACCAAATGAGTTAACCAATTCTCAAGAACAAACAAATAATTCTATGCCTTCAAAGAAACTCAAAACAAACAACCTCCACTCTACCTACCAAATCTCTATTGGAAGTTACACAACAAAAACTATATGGGAGTCGTTAATGAAAGTAGGTACCAGAAGAAAGACAAGTATCACCATACAGTATACAATACATTATCATATTTTTCTTTTACTGTTTCACTGTGCCTTAACTAAGCATCAATGTAACAAGAAAGAAATTGATTACTATATGCATATTAATTAAGTGCATAACCACATATGACAAAATCCATAACTGATCTTAAAAGAATCTTAAATTCAAATAGACATGGAAAAGGCAACCATCCAAAACAAAAAAAAAGTAAATGTTTGAAAGAGAAAGCAACAAAGTCATTCCAGCAACTAAAATCTGCATTTTAAGCAATAAGGCATCTAACTATGGACTATAGTCATCTCAGAATCTTCAAACTTTTTCTTTTTCTAATAAATCCTTCAAATCTGGAGAGATATTCTAACAAACATACGGAGCAACATAAAAAACAAAACTTAACAACCCCGCCCAATATGTTTGCATTTGAGTTAGGTATTGATTTGAGATAATAATGTCTTCAGATTGGGCGGACGGCTTTGGATATGGTCAGAGGCAGGAAATTGAATTAATAGCTGATCCGTATGTTGCTTATGAGCTTGTCTTTTTAACGGCTTAAACGATCTTTTTAACTTTGACTTGGTACGCTTATGATATGTTGTTGGTGTAGACTTGAACTTACAGGCGGGTTGGTGTAGATTTGACACTGCCAGCTTGAAGACTCTCCGATATGGCGGTAGAACTTGGATATGGTTTGAACGAGATGTCTTACAACATTCGTGTGGTTGGACTGGTTAGCACTTGTGATATATTGCGCCAGGTGGCTATGTTTGTGGTAGGTCCGTGTGAAAACTTTACTTCTTCATTATCTTTTGTTGGTGGCGCGGTGGAGGCATTATGACTTATTCACACTATTGATTTGTGCGGGGCCTTAACAACGAAAGTGTTTAGATATTATGCTCATGATTTCCCTTCTTGATTAATGCTACTGAATCGGTTAAGGTATGGTATATTTATATCTTTACAGACTTTCTTCGATTGAGTGATTCGAATCTTATATTACAATAATATTTAAGGGACTTAGTGTGTACTTTCTGCTGTCTTTAATTTCTTTGCCATGTTTCTGCTCTCACTCGTTTTGTATTGTTACGTCATTTGTCAGAAAAACCTATTATTATTTAGTTTCTCCTCGATTTATTTTTAATCCCATAAATTTAGGGAACATATTTTAATGTCATGTAAATCGTACAAAGGTGTAAATTAGTTAGTAATATGGCCTAATTTTACCTAGTACTCCCTCCCGAATTATAAGGGAAGATTTACCTTTTGTCTTTTTACGTAGTTGGCTTTGGCTTATAAATATTTTTTATTTTATATACTATGAAAAATATCAATAAAAAAATTAAATTCTCCATTGATATATTTTTCATAAAATATTATAAAAACACAAAAAAAAAATCTCAGTCAAAAGTTCAACTATGAAAGTAAAGTTAAATCTTCCTTATAATTACAGACGAGGAAAAATGATAATTTTAATGGCTAAATTTCGGAACCACTTAATTTTTCATGTGTTTGTTTTAATTGGGCTTTCTACAGAAATCTTATCAGCAAATATAATTGTGTAATTAGTTAGAGTAATAATTAATTGATCTAATTTATTAATTAAATTAATTAATTCATTGCTCTAAATGCCCACTCGAACTCTACATATGCATTGGTAAATTAATGATATTCATTATAACATTATTTTATATTTCGATATGCGTTTGAGCATATTCATGATCTTCATTTGGCATAAGATAAATCAATGTTATTCATTGATGAAACTTTCCACTTGAGTAGGTGATATGTTGAATTTGTGTAACATGATTTTAGAGTACATGTCCTTAATATCATTTGGTAGAATAATTAATTTCGATGCCAGCAATTAATTTTCTCGAATATAATCCGACATGAATTTAATGTAAATATTCGGTCTTGATCTTCACGAGTTTTATTAATTTTTTGATCCCGGCCATAAATTTTCTGACATGTTGCATTGTAGATAGTGAAGATCCGCAATTTGTGGTTTGAAGGTATCGAGAAGGCAGTCAATTTAGTATCCTTATTGCATTGTGGGTAAAACTCAAATTGTAGTATAACTTTCGCAATCTACGCTTTGCCATCTTTGTTTGCTTTTCTTGCATATTTATGATGACAAAATTTTAATTTTACGCTTGCTTAATTCGGATTGATAAGAAATTTGGGTGGGATGATTACTCTGCATATGCAATCCGTCCCAAATTTTTGTGGATTTTAATTTTAGTGGAAAAAAGGCCGTTTGTTGGTCTGTTTTACCCCCTAGCAGCTCTATTTTGGAGCCTCTGCTAGTAAATGAGCTTTACTCTAACCTAGTTTTCAGGAATTTGATGAGTAATATGTCCGTCATGATATGATCCACTTTTATTGATAGTTTGGCTGAATTTGATTTGGAATTCTTGATTAGTTTTGAGCCCCACTTTTCTTATATAGTTTGAAGTATGTCTTAATTTTGTAAGAGTGCGGTCGCCCGAGCAACTCCGGCTTCATGGAATATGGTTAGAGGACATGTTTGAGTACTCGGTTACACTCAGTCACCTAATTTTTATTTTTCTTTTCTTCGGCGTTGTTTGACTTTTTGCGATTTTTGATAGAAGTGGCTTGTTTGGGTAAATCTTATGCTCTTATGCATTTGCTTCCCACGTACGCTTTGTATGTAATAACGACTGCCAGTGCGGTCGTCGAGTTAGAATCGTCATGCTTGTGGTCGAGTATACGATGAATAACTGACATAAAGCGACTTTGTAGATGATATAAAATAGTTGTCGTGAGAATTGAACTAAGCATCTCAGGAAATACATGTCCCAAAAATACGTCTAATCTCAAATAAATAACATCAAATAACAATAAGCAACAATATTTATTATGACTCCTCAAAGATAGATATGAAGTGACGGTTGAGAATACATACAGCCTTTCTGAGCTCCACGGCCTCATGAAGAAATCCTTTCTCACATGGCCTCGACAATCAGCTCTAGAAACTGACATGAAACACCGGCCCATAGGTAAGGGTAGGCGCAAAGTTTAGTGAATACAAATATATAAGTGGCATCGAGCACATATATTCGATGTATAAAACTGTATAAACAATAATATACAAAGGCTAAGAATAACAATTTGTGCACAATCATATGTGATCCATGAATTGGCCATGCAGTGAAAATCATTATAATCAGACACAGTCGCATCTGATGGGCTGACTGTTTGAAGAACTTCATGCATTTATCAAAAGTGATTTACAATTAATTCAGAAAAAAATAGATTTTAAATTTACAATCCGTCGGGTGATATCCCAACCAACCCGGCTCCATATATGCAACATATGTCAGATAATAATGCCGATTAAGGCTGGCTGGGAGTAAATACCGTATCTTGAATACAAAATAATTGCGAAGACTACCTAATAAGGCCATATCGCCAAAATTTGAAAGAAGGTCTCGGGCGTAACATGTCGAGATATAATATAAAGAATAACCGATAAAGCCTTGTGATCACCATGGCAAAACTCTGAGAGACTTCAACTGGCAACCTGCTCTGATAAATCCAAACCATGTCTATCTCTCGTATCTCACTTCATACCAGCCTCTATCACATATATACTCGATCCGTCTACATAGGAATGGACCAATCGCTAATAAACACACTCTTATCTGATAGTATAAAATGCCTAACAATACACATGAGGTGGCTAGATAATCGCTTTCCCTCTTGCAGTATAAAATAAACCCTTATACAGTATAGGTAGCGTCACATATCTATAAGGAAGGAGAGTCGCTTTAACCTCAATCATCTAGCTATGGGGTCATATCCTAATACTAAAGTCACCTCAAAGTCACGCATAACTCCCAACTGACACCTCGACAACTAACTACTCATTCTCAGAGCAATATCCATGCTTGCTTGACTAAACGTCTCACAATCAAAAATCAATGGCTGCCGGCGAGAGACCCGCGAAATACGAGGGTGTCGGCAAGGCCACTGAACTCTGGCGTAGTTGAGAGTTGAAACTATTGCCAGTTCAAACCGTCTTGGCGCCCACAAGTAATCACTGTAATCATATCATGGCTCGGCTCGAATGAATACTTTATAATTATACAAAATGTGTCTGTCTCACATAATGTGATGACATGTTTACTTTAATTAAAGGAAATGCAATGTACAAGAGGATAGTACTACTTGCTACTTCCACCACCATCCTAAATCTGATCACATTGTTGCCCCGTTCCAGCGTCAGCCTTTAACAAAAACACAGTACAATAAAACCTGCTCACATGCTTGCGTTCTAGAAGATACGTTACCAACAAATGGAGCGATTGGCTAAGCGATTAAGCAGCGAATAAGACAACGAAATAACAACCCCGTCGGGCCATATTGATAAGCCCCCCATGCAAATTTCCGCTTGCTCGAGCTTTAACATTCGAATCAACTTATAAGTCATCTTTATTTATACCGAGTCATAAATAACAACCTGCTCTCCAAAATCTCAATTACTACTCAACTTACCAACCACGTTTTCTCGGCCTAATCCTACAATGGATTACCTGCGCCGAATTCAGCCTTACGACAGCTTCTGATAGGTCGAAATTAACCCACACACATTTAAAAAGTCATATAAAAAGTCATCAAAGTCAACTAACACAGGAAAAGTCAGCCTATACCATAAACATAATGTCTTAATCATGGAATTACTACTTATATCCATCATTACTAACTATGAAAACACAAAGCTTCTAATTAAATTCAGATTTAAAAGTCAGCAAAGTCAAATAATCAAAAATCCAACTTAAGCGCGTCATGCACTCCATAAATTGAAAAAATGATGAAAGATTTGTAACCAACTTTGAGATCTATGATCATGAAGTGATGAAATGGAGAAAATTTTCTTGTTTGGGGTTGGAGGGTCTCGGCAGAAATTCAAGAAAGAAGAAGGAGAAGATTGTGTTTTGTTGTGTGTTTGTCAGTGGATGAAGATAGAAAGCTAGTCCTAAGTTTAGAGACAAATCCTTGCATGGGAGTTTATTGCTTATTATAATCGTTGATAATCCAACAACGATAGGAAACATTTCAAATTGTCTATTTCTTACTGCTAAATCATAAATGTAATTCGTGGGAATGAGTTTTAGTTGATTTTTAATGTTTGACTTTGGTTGACTTTGTATAACTCAATTGTTGTTTAGTTTGTTATGGGTCATATAGTGTGCTATAAGTGGTGTGATTTAGAGGTTGTTTGAGGGATGTTAGAGATATGTTGACTTTTCTGGGTTTTAGTTGACTTTTTATTTGTTGATATTTTATAAGACTTTAAATGTGGAGGTTATGTTGGGACCTTATTGTAGTTGTTGTAGGTTAGAGATTTGTGATTTAAAATTTATTCTAAAGGTTAGGTTGAAAAGTGTGATTTATAAAATTGGTTGTCTTGTCTTGAAGTCTCTGGTGTTAATTATGGACTTGAGGGTTGACTAGATGACTTATAAGTTGATATGAAATGTTAAAAGTCATAAGGTGGAGATTCTGGGGAATCGGAGTTTGTATCCAGCAGAGGTGCTCTTCGTTGTTTTATCAAATCATTTTAGACCGTTTAGAAATCATTCCTTACTTTAAGTGGTTGTGTATCTTCTAAACAGTATAGTAGTAGATTTTTGATTATACCCATTAAGGTGTTTTGTTAGGCGTTGATCGTGGAAGGCGATTCTGGTGAACAATGTGTTGAAGTTTTGTCGTAGGCAGCATAGGTAAGTACTTATCTACGCGGGTGCTCTTTCACCGAGAACAACAAATTGTGAACATGTCATTGTGGTATGATTATGTGAAAGATGAGCCCTTATGTTATTGTGGTATGATTATGTGAGAATAGTATACATGTAATTGTTCTATGATTATGATTCATTTGTGTGAGCCATAATATATGATATAGATTGTATTACGTGTCTTTGAAGAATTTGAGGTAAGTAATAATTGAACTCCAACATGTTCTTGTGTTCTGTGGCCTTGTCAATATTCGATTTTACCATTACAACCTTACAATGTTGTATTCTGTGTACTTGTCTGTTTTCGGTTGTGTTGATATATGATTGTGAGATGTATTGGTACGTGTCTTTGGATATTTGGGGTAGAGTAGTTGGTTGTGTGGTGTTGGTTGGAGTTATGTATGACTTTGAGGTGACTTAGATATAAGGATTTGTCTATGTTGGGATGATTAGAAGTTGGAAGTAGCTTCGCCGTTGCGAGGATATGTAGCCTTTATTGACACCTCTTGGTATAGAAGTGTAGTGAATCTATTATCTTTTATATGTGCATTGTAGTGGTGGCATATGCCCGGTATAAGTGCGATGTGAATCTATTATCACTTTGCTATGTGCATTGTTGGTGTTGGCCTTATACTTTCGTATAAGTGCTGATGTGAATCTATTATCACTTTGCTATGGGCATTTGTGATGTTGGCCTTATACTGGTATAAATGCAGTGTTTATTAGCGGGCCAAATCCATTCATGATGATGGATTGAACGCCTCGCGATAGAGGTGGTATACTTGTGGAGATATGAGAGATAGAAGGTGATGACTAGAGAGTTATAGTGGATTTATTTGAGTCTCTATGATTTCATGCTGAATTGATTATGCTATTAGACTATACATTATGTCTAACATGTTATACAGGGCCTTCATTGAAATCTTATTGTATGACTTTGTTAGGTCAGGAGATGTCTATTATTCATATTCACTATTATAATATTTGTGTCTCGTTCATTGTCGATTCACCCATTGTGTTAAGTTTATTAAGCTTAGCTTTTCGACTTTTTGAAGCGACATTTCGTTTGTGCCACGTTGACACCGCGGTTAGTTGAGCCGAGGCTGTTGGAGAAGTTTGTTAAGTGGCTAGGTGAGCCATCCGGGTGGTTGAGGATCCTGTAGTCTCATTTTGATGTGTTGTCGGCCGATTTTGATTGTTACTTTATTTTCAAACTTTATCGGCAATTGTTTTTATATTGGAATCTGATACTTACTCTCGGTTGTAGCCTTGCCGGCATTACTGTTTATTTTGGATATGTTGTATATATATATATGGGTTGGTTGGTTAGACTCTCCTTCAATGAATTAAATTTAAAAAAAAAAACTGTTTTAATTGAGAAATTTAATTGTAATGAAATTTTTGGATGAAAAGGCTAGTTCTTTAAGCGAGTAGATCCATCGGTATCTTTGACTGCGGTGTCTTGGGATTATAATGATTACTCACGCCAGGGCGTGACACAGGCGGAGTCGTCTGGCATTGGGTGTTGATTGTCGTGACACGAGGCATTCATATACTATATGGATCATTTCTTGATGCGTCACTCTGCTCCACGGCGTGATATGGTGCAAAAAATTAATAGAGTATTCATTTCGTTACACACAATATATATATATATATAATATATATATATATAATATATATATATATTGTCTTATTTTTATTATTTCTCATTGTATGTATTTGTTTTATTGTAGTATTATGAATGCATAATAGAGGGGGCATCAAAAAGCAAAGTATTGTAAATAAAGAAAAATATTGACAGATCGTGGGTTCGTAGAGTATGTTTACATTTACGGAAATATAATTTGGTTAGTGTTGTATTCAGGTTATAACTTTGGTTTTGGAGTAATTGTATCGATATGCGAAGCGGGGTAGGAAGTCATGTGTGGATTCTTTGTCTGTTTGTTTATTGAGGATATCTTAGAATCCGACAATGTAGTCTTCTTTTAGCTATCGTCCTTTTTTAATACTTTGAAATTGATATTAGATAGAATACATTGAATTATATTGGAAGTATATGTATAACTTTCTTTCGGTATCCTCGGAAGCGTCGTTGTAGGACATTTCTGGATGATGAATTACTAGAGTCCAGAAAAGCGGTGGCCAATTTATGTACGCATAGATATCGCGCCTACAAGTTATAACCTTCTTGAAGCGCCTCCCCAATTTAATAATTTGTAACTATTTGTGTATAAATTTCTTATAAACAAACACAAAGACAACAAAGAGGTAATATAAAAAATAAATTCATAATATTTTATAAATCATATTTAGCAATATTTTTTATTCAAATATAGCCTGATAAAGCGTATTAAATTAAATGTATATCAATGTATCCGGTATTTATCTAGTATGTCGATGTATCTAGTATTTATGTTTGTGACAATAATTTAGTTGAGGTTGGACGTGTTTTGCATTTAAACAATAATTTGGTTGGTGTTACTGGGGTTATATGCTTTTGGTTTGAATGGTGTCGAGCGGGTGAGAGTGCAGGATTGTGGATTAACATGTTTTTTTTATCGAGGATATCTTAGAATCTGACAATCTGAGTCTTTCTTTAGTATAAGTCCTCTTTTTAGTACTTGGATTTTTTGATATTGAATCAAATTATTATAAATTCTTGAAGTATATATTTTCTTCAGTATCCTCGAGCGTCGTTGTCAGGACATTTGCGGATGAAGCAAATTCTCGAGGTCGAGAAGGTTGGTGTGGCTATGCACCTGATAGATATCTGAACATTCTAAGATAGAGAATGAGGAGCTTCGTTGATACATATACATTTGATATACATTTGACTTGATACATTGATTTACATTTGTATAAGCTCTAGATACATTGATATACATTTTGACTTGATATTCGTTTATTGGTATGTTTGGGCCAGGAAATGTTGGCGATTATGATTTATAAATGACACGATTTTTATATTGTCTTCTTTGTTGTCTTTAATGTTTGTTTACAAGAAAATGTCTGTCGTAAACAGTTATAAATTTTTAGAAGGTAGAGGAAGCGGCTGTGTTAATCCAAATTGAATTAGCTTAGAGGACAACAAATGTAGTGCCACAAATTAACCATAGGAGACTGCTTAGGCGCTTTAGAATGCTTAGGGTCGGGCTAGTGCCCTCAAGTTAGAGGATGCCTATTATAATGGTATTTTTTTTGTGCCCTCTTTGTGCTTTTTGAAGTGCCTTTAGCAAGTGCTTTTGTAGTAGTATGATGGTGGTTGAAGGTTGTTTTTATATACTTCTCTATCAATATGCGTTTGAACCGATCTAGGCTAGGTATGAAAATGTTTTCTTGATTCTCCCTGCTAGAAACGATAGTGGAGGATTATTTCTTCTTTTCAACAAGAATTTTGTTGAGTTTTAGAATCAAATTTAATAACCCGTTCTAGTTAATTTCGATAATAATATTAATTCATAAAATTTATTTGGGCAGTGCATTTTATAATTTAGTAGTAGTAGCCGGGGGGGATAATTCGAGTTAAGTTAGATCGTTAAGTCGTTTAAATGACTCGATTAACATTAGAACACCAATTTCATGCGGATTTTGTGACTAAGTTAATACTTTCATGCATTGCGTCACTTATAAATCACAAACACGAAAATCACAAAATATACCCTCGCCGCCTTCTACGTTTTTAGAAGGACCTGGTCAGGATGAAGGATTTGCTGTTTCCGTTTATTTGACTTGTTTGTACAATGAGATCTCGAGTTGATTAGTAAAGAACTTTAAATTAATACCTAAAGTGGGGTAAAGTTAGAGGTTTTGAGTTGATTTTTTCATATTTGACTTTTGTTATAACTTAAATTTATGACGATTCTAAGTTTGTTATGAGTTATGATGTATATAAGTGATAGTTGTGATTTGGGGCTGTTTGAGGGATGTTTATAGTTGTATTGACTTTCTAGGTTTTTTGGTTGACTTTTGTGGTTGATATTTTTAAGACTTTAAATATTGTAGGGAGTTTTGGTGGACCATGTGGTGTGAGGTTAAATGGTGATTAAAGTGATTAAAGGAGTTAGGTTGAAAAAAGTGCGATTTGTAAGTTGAAATTCAATTGATATTTTTTGGAGTATAGGTTGTTAATTATGAACTTGAGGGTTAAATATAATGACTTATAAGTTGATATGAAATGTTAAAGTAATAAGGTGGAATTCTAGCGAGTCTGATTAGATTAGGTGTCCGACGGGATTATTAATTCGTTGTTTTATCCGTCATTTTAGACCGTTTAGTTCAACTAAGAGTTGGTAGTGATATAACTTACAGAGGCACTTGGGTAGTAGGTGTGCAATTACTTAATTATTTGTTAAGCTGTCGATAGAAGAGCGATTTGCGTGATTGTGTTAGCAATTTTGTGTTGGCTTCATAAAAGGTGAGTACTTATCCTTGGTGTTTAACATGCTACTTTAAATTGTGTAGACATTATTGGTATGATTATGAAGATTGATGTGTGTCATTTATGATTATGTGAGATGGTGTACGTATCGTTGTGGTACATAGATTATGTGAGGATGATATACGTATGATTGTTGTGTGATTATTGATTCGGTGTGAGCCATGATATGATTGTAGCGATTATATTACTGCACCGAAGTTTGCTTGAGAGTAAGTAATGGCTTGAACTCCCCGACTTATATTTTAGATTTATGTGACGTAGGCGCACCCAGTAATGCTATTATTTTTATCAATATATTGACTGACAATAATAATGATGCTGTATTGAGATAAATAATTGGTGAAGAGGTTAGGTAACTCTCGGCTTCCTTGGAGGATATGTGGCTATTGGCACTTGCTCTTTGTGTATAAGTGGTTTGGCCTTATACTTGGTATAAGTGGTATGATCATCCGTTGGTCCATTCACAACGCGGGTAGGCGGATCACTATATCTTAGCGATAAAGGTGGTATAGTTGTAGGGATATGAGGAAGCTAGATGGTTCGGTGACTATAGAAGTTATAGTGGTTGTTGAGTCTCTTGCAGTTGCTTTCTCGGGTGATTGTGCTTCCCAAAACTTTCTATTATATCTCCATATATGATGTGAGACTTTCTTTGGAATTATGTTGTATGACCTTATTGGATAGTCTGGATATAACTGTACATATTCTATTCGTATTTATATGTGTTAATGGGCTGGATTAAGGTTATGGTTAAGTTCACCCGTGTGTTAAGTTTTCGGCTGAGCCGTCTTACACCACTTTTAAACTTTGGTTGTTCAAGGATCTGGTCTCATTTGATGTGTTCATCAATGATTTTGATTGTTATTATTTTTCTTTTTCAAATTGTAATGAGCCGTTATTTTGTAATCTGAATACATCATTTGTTCAATTACAGCCTTAAACTTCTTGTCTTTTTGGGATATGTTGTGTACCTTATATATATATATGGGTTAGTTGGTTAGATGTCTGGCGCGATGGATTGTAAAATTTTAAAAGCTGTGATTATTTAAATATTAATGGAAATCAAATTTTTGGATGAAACGAGTAGCTTTAAACTGAGTCGTCCATCGGTTTGGTGATTCTGGTGTTCCGGATTATAATGACTCTCACCTCAGGGCGGCCGACCTGGGGCGGGTCGTTACAATTTTGGTATCAGAGCTTAGGTTTCAGATTTCTTGGGTTATCTGTGTGGTTGTGTGTCGACTTGTTTTTTTCTTTAGTCGTTGTGAGTGGTGTCTTTTTGTTGAAATTAAGGTGTTTTCTTTGTTGCGTAGACTGTTGAGGATGCCACCAGGAGTGTATAGAGAATGGCTTGAGAGGTTCCGGGGGAGCAGGAGGCCGGTGGTAGGGGTATATGAGTAGTGGACCCGGCGGGGGTCTGGTCGTTCTTCAGGCATGTTGAGGGAGGAGGAGGTAGACCTCGTGAGGGGAGAGTGTAAGCTCGGTGTGGCAGCAGCCAGAGGTCAGTCAGTGGATTGGTGACGGTTCCCAGAGAAGAGATCATCGAAGTTTGCAGAGGTTCGCGAGGCTTGAGGCTATTGAGTTCATCCGGGACATGAATTCCATTTTTTTGAGCCGATGGGGATTATTGGCGAATGAGGTAGAAGTTTTTACCAGAGTTTTCATGCTCACGAGGAATCTGACCGAAGATGGAAATGGGTTGGCGAGCGAGGCAAGTGGATCAGGAGGTGGGCACGAGACTTTCGGTTCCGGTAGGCCTCTTGGCTGCAGAGCTCGGAAGGAGGATGGACAGCGAAGTCATCCACGAGTTACTTGATGCTCGGCGATTCGCCCGAGTTATTCAGCGCTCTTTGCGGTGGGCGCTGAATCGGCGGGGTTTAGAGTAGTCTTCCGGGGGTTCAGAGAGGTATCCGTTGTTACCGTTGTGGTCGGTCGGGCCGCAGGTAGCGGGATTTCCGGAGAGGGGTGGTCATATGCTATGATGCCGGCCCGGCCGGGATATTTGGCGAGATTGCCCAAACTTCTGAAGTGCTAATCTTCAGCACCGGTTCAGCCTGCCCGAGGCCGGTATCAGTCGCGGTGGTCGATTCAGCGGCGTGGAGGGCCCGAGGGATATGGAGGCTGGAGGGCGCCGAGGTCTTGAGTGGAGTAGCCGGCTTGGCCAGTGGTCGAGGCGGTCATCGAGGAGTACAGAATACAAGAATGGTGGCCAATTTTGTTATTTACGTGTGATATTGAGGCCAGGTGTTGTTTAATTCTAGAGCTCACGCATTAACATTTCTCGAGTCTTGTTGCACATGCTCATATGTGTATACCGCCTGTCCACAGCGAGATTATGACACTAGTAGGGAGGTCGGTCGTGGTTAGACTTGTATTTAGAGCTGTCCTTTGATTGTATGTGGTGTAATTAATTTTACTGTCGATTCTCTTTCCATTTGAGCTTTTCGATTTTGACATATCTTGGTATGGATTGGTTGAGGAAGCATCCACCAAGTGATTAGTGCCATGGAAGGAGATTACTTTTGGGGGTTAGAGTGTCAGTATCGATTTGTGGAGCAAATTGTAAGTTTGCTGCATGACACTTGAGAGAATTTGGGAGGTTGATTCGAGAAAGTGTGTTGTTTCTTGGGATGTGGTTGATTTGAGTAGGGAAGAGAAGAGCAGTTAGAGGATGTGCAGGTTGTTAGAAGTGAGGATATGCTCTGGGGACTTGCCGGGGTTGCCGCGAGAAGGGAGATCGAATTTGCTGCTAGAGGTTGTAACTAAAGATGCAACAATTTCTCTTCCTTGTGCGGATGGCCGGTAGGTTGCGAGGTGTGGACTCGATTCTGAGAGTTGTTGGAAAGTTATTCGGACCGAGTGTATCTCGATGCGGTGCACCGGTTACGTTTGTGAGAAAAGAAGGATGGTTCGATGTAATTTGTCCATTGTATAGGCAGTTGTGAAGTGACCGGCTAGAACCGATACCCATTGCCGGGGTGTGATTTTGTTTGATCATTTGAAGAATGCCAAGGTGTTCTCGAGAAGATTGATTTACAACGGTCTGATTATCATCAGTTGAGAATCAAAGTGGATATTCAATCGGCTTTCGATCTCGTTATGGTAATTTATAGTGAGCCATTTAGATTTGAAGAATGCAGCGGCACATATGGTTGATGAAGCCGGAGTATTTGATGTTATGAATGAATTTGTAGTGGTATTCATTGATGATATTACGATATATTCCCCAGGGAGGAGGAGCATGCGGCGTTGCGGATCGTGTTGAGACATGAGCAGCCAGCCGATTGTATGCCAAGTTTTATAGCGTGAGTTGATTTGGCGAAGTGCAATTCTCACAGGTCTCATATGATTCTGTCGAGGTATTTGTGTTGATCCGCAGGAAGGTAACATGGCTAGTAGGGCGTCAGCCAGTGACCGAGGTGAGGAGTTTCTTTGGGGTTAGGCTGGTTATTATAGGAAGTGCGTCAAGGACTTTTTTTTTTATTGATCGCTTGTGCCATTCGGCCGGAGGTAACTAAAAATTCATTCCTTAGAGACAATAGATTTAAAGCCACTAGAGGATATTAAAGGGAAGTGGCTAAAACTCGGTAGTAAGCGATACAAAATACCGAATTCGAAACTACGTGATTTATAGCGTCTTGCGTCAGCAAGATTGAAGGTAATGATGATACGAATAGAGGTGATATCTATAGCTGCGGCCGATTGAGGAATCACGAAGAACTATCAAACCAGTCTTGGTAGCGATAATGCTGCGTTGAAGTGTTGAGACATTAATAGGGTTAAATACCTGATTTTATTGATCATAGAGTTTGAAATATCTTCGACGGAGATTTGAATTTGAAGCGGAGGAGGTGGATGGAGTTCATCGGTGGTTATGACTTGTTATTGAGTATCGCCGGGGAAGGCAAATGTAGTAGTTGATGCCTTTAGTGAAATCAGGGCTGAAAGAAATAAGCAGTTGGGGTCGATTTTGATGGCTTCATTAGCGATGGAATTTTTAGCCCGTGAGTTAGGCCGATCTTGGTGGATGAATCTTAAATTACGGCGGCAGATGAAAGCTGCGAGGTTATCGATAGGGATGTGAAGTAGAGATTGATCAGTTTCACGGTTGATGAGAGTGGAACCTTAGCGGTTATTATTACCGTATTCAAATGATGAGAAGGGAGGTGCTTGGTAAGAACAATACCATAAGCGTCACGCGCCGGGTAGCGCGGGTAATACATGTTGAGGAATTTGTGTGTTGGTGGCCGAGGAATGAGAGAGAATCATGAGTTGTGCCAGTGCTTGGTTCCAGCCAGACATCACTGCGGGGTTTTATTGCAGACTCTTCCCCATTCTGAGTGGACATGGGAGAATATCACCCAGGAGCCGTGTTTGGGTTTCTAGGAGCGTTGGCGACATGATGGGATGCGGGTGATTGTGGATGAGCTATCGAAGTCGGCTTATTTCCTACCTATCGAGATCTAGATTGGGCACGAGAGACTAGTGAATCTATGTGGATCGGTTGAGGTTACTTGAGGGTTCGGTGTAGATGCGTTTTTGGACATGACCTAGATTATTTGAGTTACGGAGGTGTTTCGGGAGGCACTTGGGGACTAGGTGGAATTTGAGTGCATCTTCATCCCCCATGGATGGGCAATGCGGCGAGGCAATCTGGACTGGAGGATAATATAGAACGTATTACGAACTAGAATTGCAGGACGATGAGTTGCCCCGAAGATAGAGTTACTTCTTGGCGGCTTCCGTCTTGTGTTGAGATGGCACCTTTTGAGGCATTGTATTGGCGGGAGTGCCAAGCACTCGATTGTGGAATGCGGTAGGAGAGAGGAAAGTTCACGGTTACGAGGTTGGTCGGGGATTCGGTAGAGTGGATCGAGGTTGATTCGGCCGATACGGCAACCAACTCAGGGATAGGAAGAAATATCTGGTCCTTCCTTGATGTGACTTTATGGTTGAATTGTGGCAAGTGTGTTCACAATTATCCGTGGAAAGGGTGATCTGGTTTTAGGATGAAAGGGAGATTGAGTCCTACGTTATATTTGACCATTCGAGATCCTTGGGAGAAATTAGACCACCGTAACCTCGGTGAGTTATACCCAGCTTTAAATAAATTCATAATGCTTCTTCGTATATCTGTTTGAGGAAGTATATCACATTAGTCGCATGATATAGCTGCGCCTCCCCGGTGGAACTTGAGAGGACTCTTCTACTAGAAAATGAGCAAATGTGACACCAATTATAACCGTCACACAAATGTATGACTTGTGACATTACTAGCGTGTCTACCTCGGAATAATAAAAACCACTAAAACTCGGGTAAAATGCGGCAATATAGTGACATTTTGTGTTGGTTTTCTAAATAATGCTATGGTGTAATAATTAAACAATATCTCCATATAAAAGCGTCATAGGGTTTTTCTTGGGTAGTAATGCCACTAAAGCGTCACGGGTCTCTTTCCGGTAAACAACGTATCCTTTGAAGCGATCACAGTTTTAATAACCGTATGACATAATTGTGACGATTACATGTTATCTTACAAAGTGCGATAAGGTGAAATCTAATTCACATGCATGTGTGTTGGCGTTATGTATATTAACAACACTAATAACATAATTTTTTATAATTTATCATATAATATTAACTAATTTATCATTTTTCTTGGAATGTGGCATTTATGAGGCGTTAGATTTTACTTGAATAAAATTTAAGTATTTAGGAAAATAATTTATGTTTGTGTCGTGGTAGCGTTTAATAGTATTTGCTCTTCTTCAAATGCTTTATTGCTGCCCTCATCAATGTGCTTCAATTTTAATTTAAAATTACTTTTCTAAAACTTAGATAATGACATTTGTATGACATTAGATTATAGGTAATAAACATTTTAAATTATTTATAAAATTAATTAAATTATTTGTCTCTTAATATGACGTGTTGTAAATAATTTGTTCATAAATTTAATAACAATTTTATATCAGTTATGATATTAATTATATTAATTATGATATAATTTTTCTAATGTGGCGGTTGTGACGTTTAGTAAATATTTAAATTAAATTAATTTTCATATGTAATGTTTGTGTGCAATTTTATATATCAGTATGATAGTAATTTCCAAATTGCTTTTTAATCAACAATTTTATATCAATATTTAAATTAAATTAATGTTTAATACAATGTGGTGGTTATGTGACGTTAAATATATTCTAAATTAAATGTATCTAAATTAAATCACATGTAATAATCAAGATTCGGAACCTTTCATTTTCATTATAAAATTAAAAATGAAAAAAAAAATACCATAATTTATTAATCTTAAAGTCTGCATAATTTATTCAAACATAAAGTCTACAATAAGGTATTGGGTTCTATTAGCCATCTGAGGACCACAGGGTTGAGACCAGAGATAATCATCGTCAGATCTTCTGAAATTATGATATTTAATCTATGACCTCCTTCTATATTTGTTTAACAAATTCTATTACTTGATAGGTAAAATAATTTAGATATTCTTATTATTACGGCTTGTGCCATTTTGAATCTTAGCATCCAAAACTACATCTAAAACTTTCAATTTGCAAATTCCCTTAATAGTTAGAACAAGCATAATTTACGAGTAAAATCTTCGGGTATTTCTGAGCTGTCAACGACATAATAATATATATATTAACTACAAAAAAATAAATAGTATATAAAAAAAATTACATATATTTGATCGAGGACTTGCGAGGTTCGATAAGCATTCTATAAAACTGTCAAGCCCAAGATTCAGGGTTTGGGCATTTTGGGAGAAATTTTGTGTTAATGAAAAAAATAATTTTGGCTCAAATTCATGGAATCTCAATTTATAATGGAAAAATGTCAAAAGCGTCACGTACCGCCATACGTTAACTAATTTAATGCGTACTCTGAAACCGATGCATGCAGTTACACCTAACATATTTATTAAGTTTTGAGCGTTAATTTGAATACACTATGACATGTTTGTGACGTTTCAAACATATATTAATGTTCTGAAAAGTGATTAAAATATTTATCTAAAAAAAATTAATATTTAATAAGATGTGCGATGTTATACATGTCGCCTCTTAAAACATATTAAAATTTAATCAAGGATAATGGTATTTATTAATAATATAGTAATGGCCGTTTTTATGGCGCAGATAATATTATTATATTTATAAATTAATTAATTAATATTAAGTATAATGACGTTATTATAATCCATATTATTATTATACTCAATTTAATCTTATTTAATATTAATTGTGCTTGATATTTTTGTAACATGGCTAATGTGTTATATTTTATAAATTAATTAATTAATATTAAGTATGTGGCGTTATTGTAAATTCTGTCTATTATTATATCCATTTGTTATTTATTAATATTAATTGTGACATTTTATGACATGACTAATATTATTATATTTATAATTAATTAATTAATATTGTATTGTGTGACGTTATTATTAAATTGACATTATTATTAATTATTTATTTAATATTAATAGTCTTGGCGTTTATGAATATTTATAAATTAATTATTTAATATTAAATTATTATTATGGCGTTGATATTATATGATTTAATTATTTGTTAATATTAATTGTGTGACATTTTTTGTAGCGTAGCTAACAATATATTTTATAAATTAATTAATGTATATAATATATTAGCATTATTATGGCGTTGACATCATTATTAATTATTTGTTTAATATTAATAGTATGACGTTTTTTATGGCGTGTTGGATATTATTATATTTATAATTAATATTTAATATTAAGTGTATGACGTTAATAACGACAAATTTCCTTAAAGTGCGAAGGCAAGGGAATAGCGGTTCTGAAAATGTTATTGATATGATTTGGTAATCTCTATTTATTATACGATTATATACAAGTCAGGCCTTAGCGAACTTGTTCTTGAAGCTTGATTATTGAAGCAACTGCTTGAACACTTGGATGTTAACGCTTCGATTCAAAGGGCTTGAATAAGCAGTCTTGAACTGAATGTTTGAATGCTTGGATGTTTGAAGATTTGAATTTGAATGTTTGATGTTTAAATGTTTGAATCTTTGAAGATTCAAAGGCTTGAGGATTTGAATGTTCGGTCTATGCTGAATATTGAGAGTTCTACGATTTGTGGAGCTTTCTCTTGCTTCTCTTTTTGTATCTTGCTTTTAATAATTTCATCCCTAAAATGAATGATAATGCCTCGTTATGGCGTATTGATGATATTTTAGATTTGAAACTTAATCGAGACTTCGGTTAGTGTAAACTTGAACTTGGACTTCGGCAGTCTAGAAACTGCGATATTATTCTTCCAGCAATTAAGAATAATTATATGATTTTATTCGATAAAGTATATCTTTATATTTACTACAAAGATATAATTATGCTCTTCTTCTTATTTCCAAATGTTTATTTGGAGAAATAATCATTTATTGAATCTAGATTTCATGTAATAGGGCTCACAATTGACCAATTTTGTCACGAAGAAGAAGTTTATGAATTTGATAATAAGCGACACGTGAATATTTAATTGGGCCAGCATGATTTAATTAACTAAATTCAGATAATTGTTAAGGTAGATTTAATTAACTAATTTAATTGGAACATTATTGAATAAATTTACACATTGCAGTATTATGGCGTTGATATTATTAATATCGATTTAATAGACTGACTATGTAATTTGTGACATTTTGTGGCATAGCTAATGTATATTTATAAATTAATTCATTAATATTAAGTATTGTGACGTTATTGTAAGTTGATATTATTATTAATTATTTATTTAATATTAATAGTGTGACATTTATAGATGTTGGATATTATTATATTTTATAAATTAAATATTTGTGTCGTGTGTGGCGTTGGTATAATTAAATATTATTATTATATAAATTTAATTATTTAAATTGATTAAAATAATAAATTCATGCGTAAATATTTATCTAAAAACAATTACCATGATACTGACATGTGTGGCGTTTGGTAATTGTTACATACATATACCGTCATACACTTTTAAAAATCTCATTTTGAAAAAATACATATACTCATCATTCTGTAATCGAATAATGTTATTGTCTTTATTTATTAAATAGAATTATGTATAAATCTATATAACAAATGTGATATAGATAATTAACTAATTATAAGTATTAAACACAAATGAAGCTTGAGGTATCATTTACCATGCTCATTCAATAACATAATGAGTTCATGCATTAACATAGAGTTAATGTATTACATTAGTAGACAAATGTACAAATAAGACTAAATCTAACTAAAAGCAAAATCTTGACTAATTTTTCAATTAATTTCATTTTTCCAATTTATTATTTTAAAAACAACTCTAATTGTCTTACTCTAATCGGTACAACGGGGATCCCCTTCCATTACCCCATTTCACAGCAAGGTTTGACCTCGGACATTTCTACAGAGATAATATTCAGTGATTGGATAATAAATAAATAACGACAAGCAACTATTCGTTTCTCAAGTTTGGAAGGTTTGACTTTGAGACATTTTTTAGAGATTAATAAGATGTTTGAGATAATTTAAACTGAAGAAGAAACTTCAAGTGGTATATACTTTAAGCAGAAGAGCTTTTCATAAGCATGGGGAAAATGAGAACCAGAATGTTGACATGTTTATGAATTGATAATATTATTTATATAATTTGTTCTATTTAACCATTGCATAGAAGCGTCACCGTGTCACATATCTGAAGCGTCACATAGCCTACCCTAATTAACAATCATGCTCTGTAAAATCCACTCAGCAGTTGACTTCACATATTGTACTGGCAGACCCTCTTCGCCGCGTACCGACTTGACCTCCTCCCCTCCTCTTCATCGTAGGTTGAAACACCCATGACCCCTACCCGACACCTTGTGGCCTCATTTCAGCCTGGGCCAGCAACACTGGGCTGTCAACTTGACAATTACTCAAAGTCAACACTATCTTAAAAATCAACATGGCTTTTGTCAGTAGCCAGTTTGTTGTAAGTTACTTAGCGATAATGCATTGGTTAATTTAAGCAAAAGTATATGTTTTGAATTGTTTAGCTTCTTTGTTTGACTTTGTTTGACTTTTGTGTGTAGTCTAATTTTTTTTTTTTTAAAATATGTTTTTGTTATTCTATTGTTTGAAAAGGAGTAAAAAAGTTTACGTAAATATGTTGTTATTTATTTGTTTGAAAAACAAATATTTATTTTGTTTGATTTTGGTAATCTGAGTTTCTGTTGATTTTAAAATATGTTAATGTGGTGTCTGATTGGTTTGTGATCGTTGTGAAGAGGCAAGCGGGATAAATTAATGAGGCCACATGTAAGTCTTCATGCAGAGATATAAAGTAGACGACATAAAAAGGGCAAAGATTAGGTAGTGAAACATTTGAAGCAGTTGATTAAAGGCACGATATCAGAATACCGGTCGCAGTCTCCAACAGTGGCCACTTGTCTAACTGTTAGTAACATTGATGAATCCAAATAATGCAGTCTGGCAGCGAAATGTTGAACACTTTATGAGAATAGTATGTTCTTTGGTGACCCTGCTAGAGATGATGCGCAGTCGGGAGAGTGAAACCATAAATGTATGGTGGCCGAATTGACTTCGAGAAAGAAGGATATGAATGCCGGAAGAGCAAACATGTCTGTCCAAATCGCCATGACTAATTACGTGGTTCGCGGTGAAGTTGAAGCTATTCTTGGTACATGAATGCTGCGCTCTACTCGGCGGGAATAAAACTGACATATGCATTCATGGCGAGTAAGTATTAAATAATAATTCTTGTATAATGTATTATCTATATAAATAATGTATCTTTATATTGAATCGATTTAGTAAGTATCTTGTACATTTTTAATAAATAATAGTAGAGTATCTTTGGCCATATTTTAATTTTTTTTTTAATTGAAATCATTAAGGAGTTGATCGGTGAGCAAGTGTAATACAGCTGGTTTCTTCGAATGCGATTTAGTGGGTGAAATGTTGGGACGGGTGGAAGAAACATTGATTAATCTGAAAGGCGTTTATTGGAATAGCTTCGAGTTAGTGTTTTTTGGTGGCATTTTGCCTTATTTGTGAGAGATGTGGATTGTTAACTAACAAAATATTATTTTTATTTATAGAATTACTTTTGATTTGAGTTGATGAATCGTGTGACTTGTCTGTTCTATAAGCCACTAATTGGTACCGAAGAGCTATTGGTGCGGTGGCTACATGTTAACAAGGCAGGATGATGTGAGGGACTTGATTGTGAAACCATGCGTGGATACAAACTTCAATTTGTTGGGATTCCTTTGTTGAACCTTTGGGCGACCAGCCGTTGGCGTTCGAGGAAAGTGCGAAGAAATTCGGGCAACAGGCGCTTGAGGGAACATGGGTTGGAAATATCGTCCCAACAGTAAACCGAGTAAGTTTGATTCCTTATATTTTTTTAAATTTTTTAATTTGTGGTTCGATTCTTTTGTAAATTTTGATTTAATATTTATCTTTCCTGGAAGAAGAAAAAAACAGAAGGTCCATTTCTCAAATTAATGCTATAAGAGCAAAATGCATTAAGAAGAAGCTACAGCCTCTCGGGGAGTCTGGCGTTACATATAAGACTTCAAATAGCAGGTATTCTCTTTGTTAAACTTTACTTTATTGAAATATTAAAGTAGTTGATTGTGAGTATGTTGAAATGTTTGAAATAGTTTATAAATGTTTGAAGTGTTTCAATTATTCATTAAGTATTGAAATGTTTACATAGGCGATAAGTATTACATGTGATGCGTTAGCGTTGTTTAGCTGTTTTAATTTGTTTAAATATTATTGTTAAATAACATTGCGTTGCTAATTGAATAATTATTTTTTGCTATTTTATCTTGTTTCGATTTTAGCTTACAAATAACATATGTGGGGAAAGTATGTAGTAATGTTCAAGGCTGAGTATGGGAGGGTTGGATAGGTAATCTCCTTGATAATCGTATATGGGATCTGATCGGAGGTGGAGGAGGGTGGAAAGGTCGGCGTTTGGGGTTTAGCCACTTATATTTTGATCAATGACACTACTGCTCTTCCTAAATCCTCACTAGGAAATAAATATGGTGGAAGCGTATCAATAAAACATAGATGAAGAATTCTTGAGAGAGGAGAGTAATAAAGTATGAAACCTTATGAACCATTGAAATGTTGGTGCTACTGCAAAGTCGATTCGCTTTGATCTGTATTACTAGTAATTACACGCGTGTCGACTGATCGTCGCTAACGTAGTTTTTTACTGGGGTTAAATATATTTGATATATTGACCTTGTTTGGCTACTGGACATTTGGTGATGTTGTGTAAGTTAGTATGGTTTATTTCTTTGTTGCGAGGATATGTTTGGGGTAGTTTAAAATTACTTTAAATTGCATTTTTATAATGACATGTATGGCATTTTCTTGCTCGCAATATTTAAATGACATTGTCTGTTTCCTTAACATTTATGGAGCATTTTAGGATCTGATATTAGAATCACTGCCGGACTACTGTTTGGCATTTGTTTCCTCGGCTTTCCGTTGAAAACTATTACGCTGACCAAATAGGTCCTAATATCTTTAACAATCAAATTGGTTCTTAAATATGAAAGATTATCTAATAAGTCTAATATCTTGTTTTCCATTTCATCCATTTATTTGAAGAATTATTAGATATACGTTACCATGTTTAATTTCTCAAATGATAATATAAATATTTAAATGAATTAATTAAGTTCTGCTAGAATATAGAATTTAATTATTACAAAAGAAATATAATATAAGGAAAAATATGTAATTATTACACAATTATTAAAATGCATTCTCTCATGAACGATATTTAATTTCTCAATGTAAGACATGGGCGGGTTAAATCGTTGGATGTATATCTTGGCGTAACCATGATGGGTCGTATAATGAGCAGCTTATTTATCAGGGGGGTTAAAAATTTCTTCTTAAATGCGCTTGAAAGCATTGAGCAAATAATGAAATTAGATGTCCGTGTAATGGCCTTAAAAATGTTTATGTTTTGGATTGGAAGAGTTGAGATGCATATATATGAAAAATGGCATAAAATAGGTTTCTTCATGGCGAGGCAGTATGAATTTCATAGCGATTGAAGGATAAGCAGAGGATAAGAGTGTGGGTCCAAGTTTCCAATGAATGTGAGAATGGTGGAGGATGTGTTAGGGATCTGATAATGATAATGGTGATGTTGGTAGAATCTAATATTTGAAAATACTTAGTTGATGGGAGGATGGCACATGGGATGGATGTACTACTTTACTAAGTTAAAGTGGCATCGGAGATTGATTAAATCTAAAATAGAGGAAATGGGACTGCGTTATTTCAAAATGTTAATCGATGAAATTTTGTTATTTCTAATGGAGGGCTACCGTTCTAATGAATTTTGTGGAGAAACAAGAGAGTGTTAGAATATCTCTTTATGCTAAGCGCAAGATTCATGCTAAGTTTTCAATTGCATATATTGTTATGAAATACTTGGAAAGTTCGTTCATTCTTTTGAGCCTGATTCTTAAACTCTCTGGTCAACTCAAAGCGTGTTCCCAATGGTGTTTTATTTGCCTTTGAAAGATCGTCTGACGTCTATATGTCATCACTTGCCAGATACTGACATGGCACCGGAGGCAGGCAGGCACAGATGAATGTAGCATCGGATGAGGCTTAGAAACATTTAGGTACTGTATCATTCAATGAAAAACGTATGTAGTGGTCTGATATAAATGATTCCGATCCTTTTAGCAGTTTAGTGAGTTCTTATTCTTGGCAGTGAAAAATGAAGTATACAAATTTGCCTGGTGTATGCCATGAAGAACGTATGTGTTACTGTCTTTGATATACTTGAAGAATATTGTGGATAAGTTGAATAATTATAGTAGAGTTTGGGTGCTGCTTAGGATTATTAAACAAATTTTCTAACTTCAGTAGTGATGTGGACCGTTAGTGATTTTCAGCATATGGCATGTTTTCGGGGTTGGAGTACTCATGGACTGACTTGCTCTTGTCCATATTGGCCATGGAGAAAGCGGTGCTTTACGGCTAAAGGAGAGGAAAAAACATAGTTGGTTTGATTGTCTGCGTCCGTTTCACTCCCACGATGACCATGAATATAAGAACTGACCTAGAGCTTCGAAGAGCGAGGACTTGGCTGAGATCGGCAAAATGAGAGTGGGAGAATGAGATTATTCTCACTTAATTGTCCTACTAGATTAAATGTATTCGGAAGTTCTAACATCTTGAATTGCCAAATGGTTGCTATAGTCAAACTAAGAAGCATATTACAGGAGCTTCATGACCTGGTACTTCATCTCGAACATGTTTATGTACTATGAAAAGACAATAGTTGAGAACTTCTTAGCGCAATGATGGATGTCAAACTTGAGAACCAGGCACTCGAGGGATCTTGGGGTTCATACGCTATAGAACTTCTTTGTTCATATTTCTTTCTGAATAAACTTATAGGCAACTAACTACATACGACCTGCTCTCAACAAGCAAATCGTAATTATTTGTCATCACTTTGATGGATATGCCCAACTGCGAGTGTTCAAGTAATGCCAAGTTCCTGGGGCTTAGAGTCATGACATGCACATACTTGTTCAGAAATTGATTCCTATTGCTTTTCGACACCTTCTACCAAACCTGTTTGGGAAACTGTCACAGAGTTATGCCTTCTTTAGGGTGTTTGCGTCTTCCACCTGGTGTGCGTCCGGATATTTAAATTGTAATATTGTTGGCTTTGCAAGTTAGAAGATATTTCCACTGCGATGTTTGATGTAATGGAGCATTACTGTTCACTTGCCGTATGAGGCTTTGATGGAGTGGTCTGTGCATTACCGGTGGATGTACCCTTTTGAGTTGAGTATTAAATAATTTTACATGTGCATTGCATTTTAATTTTATTAGGCGCCTGCTGCCTATATTTGGAATAACGTGTTACTTGGAAAAGAACAAAGCATATGGATTCGTCAAAGGCGCCATATTGAAAGGTTCAATATGTGAGGCCTATTTACTGAGGAGGTGTCGTTATTTGTTTCATTGTACTTGACGGCGAAGAACCGTACCGATGAATGCGATGATGGAGGAGAAAGAGGTAGATGATGGGCGATTGTCATTATGTCTGATGCGCCCAGTCGGCCTACCACCATGTTGAAAGGCGATTTTGATGAATGATAAAGAGTATTGAAACTACGGCATGTACATGCTTGTCTGTCTTGCGGAAGTGACACATACTTAGTGTAAGTCTATATAATAATTTAATTATTGTCTTCACTATTTCATTAATGTATAAATACTAATAATTTACCGTAATTCAATAATCTTAGTAGGGAGTACCATGATATGATTGAGGCCTTATCTGAAGTGAGTCACGATCAAAGGATCAAATAGTTAATAATAATTTTATACAACACTTGAAAATTATAAAGTTACTAGTTTAATACGGTTTTAACTGCCAAATTACATTTATATTACATTTAGGTTGTAGTTAAATTAACATAAACTAATTGATACCTACAGTCTCTTCTAGGTGCAACATAATATGGAGAATGTCGACCAACGACTATTTACCTTGGCTCTTGCTTGGTCACGAAGGAAATCAATAATTCTGGTCTTACACAAATGGATACTACTTCGACACAGAAATGAGTGCGAGAGGCGATGTCGACAAATAATAGTGGTGTTTGTGTGAAAGGGTCTTCAAGTATTCAGATAGTGAGCATGTGATTACTCGGGGTTCTTCAAGAAATATGGGAGTTGAAGAGATATGATTTTAACGAAGAACGGTTGTCTTATTGAGTGTCGTTGGATTTAGATACGAGGTGGATCTGGTGCAGGCCAGTCATTCACAAATAAAAGCAAGGAAAAGGTTTACAATGGATGATAGCCCCATCGCTTGCCTCGCGAGGCGCATAGCAAGTGTTCTCGTCGACTATGTGTGGGATGATGAAATCATCTTGAATCGATGGTTCTGCATCAAAAACATTGCAGAGTCGAATTGATTAGGCTAATGATATTCAGAAGATGGCGATGTCGAGTTCTTCGGGGAAGAAGTGGCAGTATAAATTCAACCAACTAATAGAGCTGAATAATGATAATATTCTTGTGACAATGGAGAAAATATGGCGATAGTGATGGCGAAGTCACTATATTTACAAATAGAATGTATGAGGTAAAAGTGATTATGGCGATAGCGATGACGATGATGAGAATTATTAGTGCACGTTATCTAATAATATAATGTATTATGTACTTATTTATTTATTACTCATATTAGGTTATTTGATATATGTAATACAATTTGAGAATAATAGGAAATGAGGAGTTTCATATCATGGGAGTTTTAAATTCGATTCAGCATGTATTTGAAATTTTTGTATCATGTCGTTTGTGTGACGTTCTACGATTTAATTTATTTAATATAAAAGATATGATATCACATTTTTGTAACGTTTAATTAATAATTTATTAAAATCAAAGTATTTTATATTCATTTTTGTCTAATCGTTTTTCACAACGTCAAACTCCTTATTAATATAAAAGATATACTCATATGACATTTTGTAGTACGTTATAATAATTAAATTTATTAATAGCAAAGTATTTTATAGTTTAATTTTTTTTTTCCTATAACCGTTTCTATGGCGTTATAGGATTCAATTTATTAATATAAAGTGTTATGCAACATTTACGTTATACTATTTTTAAGTAAATATCATAATTTTTTTTGTACAGCATTTGTGTGACGTGTTGGTTTGTGGGGACAAAAATTTTGACTAGCGGAAAAAGGCTTGCTCCATTATAGGGTTTCAGAGCGTTTCACGATAATGGAAGATCAAAATTCAAAAATCAATATGTCTATCCATCTCCTCTATAATATAGCATATGCTAAATCATTTTCTTACGTACTAGATGTTCTTTAGTGGTAATTTCGTTTCTTCATTTTCTTTTTGTATGTGTATTTAGTTATTAATAAATTAATATATTGATTTCATAGTTTTTATTATATTATATACTAACGTATGCTTTTTTTTTTTTTGTAGCAAATTCAATTTTTTATTTGAGGTATATTATATTTTTTTTTTTTCTTAACATTTCTTATATATTAACATTTGTATTTCAATTCTAGTATAACAAAATTTAAATAATTATTTATAATTTAATCAAATAATTATATTCTTTATTATGAATGTGCATGTTCAATGTTTAAATAATGTTTTATATTTTATTCGTTTTGTTTCATCTCTCTGATATTTAAATATTACTAAATTGATATTTTGTTTTATATTTACTATATTCTTTATTATGAAATCTATTATTTAATTTTTTTATTACATTATATGGTGTGGCGTTTATATGGCGTTACATTTTATTAACATATTTAATAAATTAATTATTTAATGTAAGTATAATGACGTTTTTATCGTTAATAATATTATTATTTTTAAATTGGTGGTATTATTAAAGAGGTCATGCGGCGTTATTAGCGTACTTATTATTATTATACTCGATTTAATTATTTATTTTACATATTATTAGTGCGACGTTTTTTATTGGCGTCCGTATTATTATTATATTTTATAAGTGGTGGTAATATTAAGTGTGTGACGTTATTATAACATCCATAACCAACCAACATATATCAATTAATTATTTATTTATATTATTAGTGTAGCGTTTATGGCGGTTAATATTATTATATTTATAATTAATTAATTAATATTAAGAATGATATTGACGTTATTATGGCGTCCATATTATCTGACTATCGATTTAATTATTTATTTTTATATTATTAAGTGTGGCGTTTTTGGCATGGATAATATTTATTATATTTTATAAATTAATTGGTGTATTAAGTGTGTGACGTTATTATAAATCCATATTATTATGTCAGATGATATTTATTTTATAATGTGTGGTGTGGCCGTTTTTATAGGCGCGATTTAATATTATTATGTAACCCCCATAAATAGTATTAATATCGTGTGTGGCGTTATTATGGTCATATTATTATCCTTATCGATTTAATTATCTAATATTAATTGTTGGCGTTTTTTTGTGACCTTCGGTTAATATTATTATATTTAATAAATTAATTAATTAATAAAATTTGTGGCGTTATTAGTATCGTTATTATTATATCGATTTAATAATTTATTTAATATTTATTAGTGTGACGTTAATACAGCATCTTTAAATCTGAGTTATATTAATCTTAGTACATTTCTTAATTAAGTGTGTTTTATTGTCATGATGATTTTCCCGCGTATGAATAATTGTTATCTTAATGTAAGTACATTTCTTAATTAAAGTGTGCTTAATTTGTGTGGCGTTTTGGGGCGGTTTGTGCAGTCAGAATTTACCGGGTTATTCCATTGATGGTGACGTTTCTAAATGTCACACAATCATCATACTTGTTTGTGTACCAGCATTTACTATGACGTTTCGATTTTGTGCGACGCTCCATATGTTGCATTTTATTTTCGCCATAGAAACGTCGCAAAAGGCCTAATACGACATGTTTGCGACGGTTCTTGGCGTCGCATTAGCCAAAATCTGTAGTAGTGACCTCGCCGGGAAGACCGGTGGAAATTTTGGACCGGAAGGGAAGGTTTTGAGGGAGTAAGTGGTGGCTTATGGCTGAAAATCATGGAGATCTCATCGTGACTTGGGGCATTGAGGATGAATGAGGAACAAGTTATCCTGTTTTGAGTAGATGTGAGTTGTGTTACTTTTATTTTGTATGGTATTTGATTTGATGTTATGATTTATATTCTTTATTTAGGTGTATGGGGTTATAGAAACTGAAATTTTATTAGGAAGGAATGGAGTGTAATAACCGTTCGATTAATTTCGATAATATTAAATGGTAAAATTTATTTGAGCGAATTACATTTATATTTAGTAATGACAGGGGATAGATTCGAGTTTAAGTTAGATGCGTTAAATTAGTTCGATATTTCGATTCACTTGATTGAACGCGAACTCGTCTGTTTTTGTGACAGAGTTAAATGGCTTCAAGTGTTCATCCTTGTCATCTGAGCACAAAATCACAAAATATCTCCTCATTTCACCATATTTCGATGAGGACCTTGAGCCTCAAGATATAAATTTTAACATGATTCTTATTTTATTCTTAATAATGATCCTCCCAGAGTTGATTAAGTAAGGCTTTCATCATGTACAAAATTGAGGTAAAAAGTTAGAGTTTGAGTTGATTTTCATGTTTGACTTTGTTATAACTAAATTTTATGATGATTCAGTTTAATATGGATTCTATAGTCATATATAGAATGATAATTCATGATTTAGAATTGTTGGATGTTGGGATTGACTTTCTAGGTTTGGTTGACTTTTGGTTGACCAATTTTAAGACTTTAAATGTGAGGAGTTTAATTGGGACTATTGTGTGTGTGAGTTAAATGATGGTTATGTGATTAAAGGAGTGGGTTGAAAGAATGCGATTTATAGGTTGAGTTCAATTGATATTTTGGGTATAGATTGTTGTATGAACTTGAGGGTCGCCTGTGACTTGCCTAATTTGATAAATGTTAAAATAGATTCTGGAGTTACAGCGGAGATCTGGGTTGTGGTTCCCATGAAGTTGGTAGTATGTCTTCTAGAAAGCGGTATTGTAGTAAGTCTTGATTATACTTTAAGGTGTTTTGGCGTTGATAAATGAAAGAAGCGGTCCCCGTATTGTAGATTTTATGATACTTATCTCACAGACATTACTACGTACCACTTTAAATTATGAGCTATGTGTGTGAGCATGATTATATGAGAATGATGTACGTGCCATTGTATTATGATTATGTGAGAATGATGTACATGCCATTGTATTATGATTGAGATAATATGAGTGGCCCAGCATAGCTGAGCCATGATATGATTATGTGATTATATTACTGCGTTAATTAGCAAGAGGTAACTAACGAACTTGAGTGATTGATATTTTGACATATACTTTAGTGTCGTCTGGTGTGATTATAATTGGTCATTCACCTAGAAGTGACGGATTGAGCATATAGCGTTAGAGGTTGGTATAGTTGTGAAATATGAAGCAGATGGTTCGGTAAACTAAGTTATAGTCATTGTTGAGTCTTGAGTTCTTTCTAGTGATGTGTGCTACAGAAACTTTCAATTCTCTTTCCATATGCTTCTGATAAGAGACTTTCTTTAGATATATTTATATTACAATGAATGATATAGATATATATATCTTCTATTCTATTTACTGTATTATCTTACTATTTCATTATGGTTTTCTTTAAGTTCACCCCCTGTGTTAAGTTTTCCATAAGCCGGCGGGCTGCGCACCAAACTTTGAAGCGACATTCCATTTGTGCCGGGTTGTGAGTGACGGTTGAGCGAAATTTGTTGGAGAGTTTGTTCAGTGGCTAGGTGAGAATCGGGTGGGTGAGGATTCTCGCGGTCTGTTTGATGTGTTATGATTTTAGTGTATTTCTTTTCATTTATGTATCTCAGCCAATTCTTTAATCTGAATACAACATTTATTCTCCACGTTAGCCTTGCATTCTTGCATCTTTTGGGATATGTTGTGTATATGGGTTGGTTGGTTAGATACGCGATGGATTGTAAAATTTTAAAACTATGATTATTTTGAGAATATTAATGGAAATCAAATTTTTGGATGGCTTGAGTCGTCCATCGGTTTGAGTGAATCAGTGTTCGAATTATAATGACTACCGCCTCGAGGCGGCCGACACAGAGGCGGTCGTTACATCAAATTTGGTGGAAAATGAAGTTGGGCTTTGTTTTTTACCCGAATATGATGTGTATAGAGTTGCTTTCTGTTTCGTGAAAAGTTTTTGCCGACCTTCTGTTTGGAGACATTAGAAAAATAGGTACTAGTTATGAATAAACACTAGAATTAGAAAAATCTGAATCTAGATTTATGAATAAACACTAGAATTGATTACTAGTAATTTTACAACGATAAATTAAATAGTTTATTTCATTCGATATATTTTGTTTGAAAATCAATAGTTATTGGTTTCATTTATTATGTTCGTTACAACAATTCATTTACTAGTTTAGTGAATATGTATGCATAAGCGGCGTCCAAGTATAATTGTAATTACTAGTCGGGTTCTGCGATAATACCGAGAGAGAGAGCTATTCTAGATTTTAAAATCTAAATAAATATTAATGAATTACATTATATTTATTATACTGGCTATGTATTGCTCTGAAATGAAAAGGTCACACACACTCTGATGTATTTGAGTTATAACATGTATGTCACTTGCACTTACTAGGTAGGTCTGATTAAATGTGAGATTCTATTTTCATTATCTATTCAACGTATAATGTAAATTTTGGACGAGCTTAAAATTCTAGTTGGCTTTTTATAATTAAAATATATTAATCTGAGATATTGTGAACCATCATAAATTTGTTCAACATACTAAATTTGGAATTTTGGAAGTAGTAACATCATAAACAAAGTGATACTAGAACTTCTTCTAATCTTTTCTATTAATATGGCCAAAGACTTCTGCCGTACGAGGGCACTCCACATATAATTTAAACAATGTTTATTATACCATGTATAGGAAAATATTACTACTTTCTTTTGTTATTTTGAATAATGAAGAGTTTTTCCTTCCATTTTCAAAATGATCCCCCGATGCGTTTAGGATCTCTATAGGAAATGTGTGTTATAAAGTAACACGTTATAAAGATGTGTCACGGACTCTCTAGACACGTAATCGAGAACATAACATTGATAGTAGCAAGCCTAATGGCTTAAAGCCTATATAGCTATGGCATTACTTGAGATAGATCATATAAATGTAATTGCCGTGTCAAGTAACATCTTGGAATTCTTGAAGGTTTCTATTATGAATCATATGATATAGAAATGCAGATCTTTAGCAAGAATAACCCGAATCACATTATAAGCATTATTTTAACGTAATTTTAGTTTGATTTGAGTGTTTTGCGGTGAGGGTTAAATCTAAAATGGGAATGATAACATAGATTGAGGCGATGTACTCTATTTGAAATAAAGTAGAATTTGACCTGTCGAAATTGTGAACAGCTTGAGACCTAAACTCCACTTAAATGTTCACCTACCACCACTAAGCCTCATCCTTATCACCATTCATCAAAAACCAAATCTTATCTTCTCTTTTTTTTTTTCTTCTCAAGGGCCGAACTACTCCCCTCAATATTCCCTTGAAATTTTTCATTCTCTTGCTTAAAATCTTAACAGAATATTTAATCTACTCGTTTCCATCTCTGTTCATCAAATGTATGAGTTTTAATCTCAAATCTCATCTGTTTGAACCTCAGTTGACTATTTGTTAGTTTGACTTTTGTGACTTTAGATCTTGACTTTATTATGTGATAAAATAATATAGTTTGGTTATGGATTAGGTGACTTTGAGTGATTATTGGGGTTAGAAAGTGGTGTATGTTGAGGTTTGACATTGTTGACTTTGTTAGCGTTTTCTTAAAGTTAACTTACATTGTAGTAGAGGTTATAGGACTTGAATATAGTTGTTTTGGGAATAGAGTGTTGGTTTGAATATGGATAATACTTGATGGGTTGAGAAGGATTTAGAGGATTCATTATGGTAGTTCTTGTTTTGAATTGGAGGTTGTATTTAATAGTTGAATTGGTTGTAATTGATTGTTGGATTGGTTAGGATGAGATTAAGTTTGTGTTGGGGTAATAAAGTGATGACCGAATATCGATTTATGAAGTTGGTAAAGAAGAAAATGTAGTTACGTTGGAATTTAAGTGTATGCTAATTTAGGAATAGATGATTTACTAAGGATGGTTAATTTGAAATGTGAGGCGTGGTATAATACCGGGGTTTACATAGATGTTAGGAAGGTTAGATGTGTTCTGTTCTTTGAATAGGAGTTGAGCCTGGACTGTACGAGACTGCCTAGGTTATCATTACTTGCTTTTGGCTCGAGGTGAGTACAAATCCACGATGGATTCACTTATATATATTATATTATATCTTTTTGCATGTGTTTTTGTCATGGGAATTTACTTTGACATATTAATGTATTGTGGTTATGATTCATGTTATGGAATAGTGAGAATGTGATTGATAATATGTAATCTAGTTGTGATTATGATTAATGTTATGAGATAGTTGTGATTATGATCCATATTAGAATAGTTGTGATTATGATGATCCATGTTATGAGATAGTTCTTGATTATGATTCTATTGTGAGATAGTTGTGATTATGATTCATGTTATAAATTGTGGTGGTTGTGTGGATTTATACCACGTGTGATAATATTACTTGTCTTCTTGCGTGTGGTACATGTCTTGTGTATGTCTGTGTGTGGGTGTATTTTGATTACTGTTTATTATTTGGACAGTGGTGACCCAGGCCAGGAGGTTTGGTATGTCTGTTAGTGGGCCCCAGGTGGATTCGGGAGGTTTGGTGTGATATGCATATCGGGGAATATCGATGGAAGGAAATGGAGGTGGATGCCTCGTTTGATTATTTGTGGAGGTGATTCACCGTATGTGTATTAAGCCCAAGGTGGATTTCTCGTTGTTGGTTATTGTGGAGGTGAATTCCTGTTCTTTATTTGTGGGTGGATTCCTCGTTTGATGACTTTGTGTGTTGAGACGGCTGTGTGTATGAGCTCGCGGAAACTAAGCTATAGCGGAATAACTGGTATTGTGATCCATTTCCGTATTAATAATGACTCATTTTGCCATTATCCTTGTGTTATTAAACGTATGGCGGTCAGCGATGTAATTATCTTGACGGATCGAGAACCAGTTTTTATAATTTTTATTTTTTCCATCTTCTTTCCTCTTTTTTCTTTTTTCTTCATTTTTTACCTTTTTGTGTTTTTATTAATTTGACAATTATTAGTGTTTATTAGTTGATTAATTTGTTAATTTACAGTTATTAATTGATTATTAGTTGATTATTAGTTAATTATTAGTTAATTTGATTATTAGTTATTCTTAATTAATTATTAGTTCTATTTGATTATTAGTTAATTATTAGTTAATTTTGATTATTAGTTAATTATTAGTTAATTTTATTATTAATTTGATTATTAGTTGATTATTAGTTAATTTGTTGCTTAATTTAATTTGATTATTTTTTAGAAGAATTTAACTTTAAATGTTTACAAGTATTACAATTTTTGTGTCATATATCTATATAAATATGACATATAAAAACTCGAAAAAAGTACGCGTCGCGACACTGCCTTCCTCTTTGAGAGCTTCTGACTGAACCCATGGCTTATTGTCAACTATAGATTTGAGGCTGTTTCACTTAAATGAATATCCGTTGTTGATGGTTATCGACTCTGGCATTATAGTATTATGTGATATGCGCAAGAGGACTGTATGTGATTTGTGGATAAGTAATACATTGTACACTTGGTTAATATCTGAAATCACATATATATAAGCATGATATATGTGATTAGGTAATATCGCTGTTATTTGTATTCAACACGACAGCTCGTGACTCTTTTCTACATGGACGGGCGTTTATACTCGTCTAGGAGTGATGGTTGAGGTGGCTAGAGGATCTGCTGCTGAATTTTGCGTGAAGATAATAGGTGAGGCGGTGGAAGTCTGTCAGTGTTCCACTTATGTTGTCGACATGTTAGACTTGTGTTTTTGTATTTCATTGAAAATTGCAGTGTCTGCATTTGTAGAATAGAGACAAGTTGTGATGCATTATCGATGTCGTGAAGGGCTCTATTTAAACGGAGGCGAGTGTTGGTGGGGAGTGCTAGCACGTTTACTCCCGATCGACCCGGCGGAGGAGGCTATTATCCAGAGGAAGTCGTGGAGGTGGAGTTCGGTGGTAGAGGCTTTGGGCATGGAGTTGGAAATAGTCGAGGGGTAGTAATGTTGCTAGGACTAGTCGAGTGAGTCTTTGGGAACTAGTCGTGAGGCGGATATTTGCGGTTGCAAGAGCCAAGAAGCTCGGGATTCCCCAGTATGAGTACTAAGTATGGGTTGGGAAGAAAAAGTCTGTTTGATTCAAGACTACTCGTTCTTCATATCTGCGAAAAGTTTCCCAGCGTATGCCTAAAACTGAAATTCTTGCTATACTCTCATACAATTACAACTGGTTGGAAGTGCGTTAAGATTGATGAGGTACTTAGAAGTGTCATAGAAATGTGAAAATGATATTTGGAATAGATTTACTACCTATTGAGATGAATGATTTTGATGCTTGTGCGAGATGGATTGGTTGGGGAGGCATTAGATGCGTTGATAGATTATTCATCTTAAAGAAGATTGAAATATCTAGTCTGGTAAGTCTAAGATCTGCTTCACAGGTGATAAAAAATTCTCTCCTCTTTGTCTCGTTTGTAGTTGCTATAGATGTTAGTGGATGTCAGTTATCTGCCGTGTTCTCGGCGCGATGAATCGTCACGAGGGAGGTGCATATCGTGAGAGAGTATGTTGATGTGTTTCTGAGTTGCAGGACTTTCTCCTGTCTGAGAGGTGGAGTTTTCACGTAGAATTAATTCCTCGTACTCTCCAGATTTCTACCAACATACAAAATCGCTCCTGTGAGTTAAAGAGGTTAATACAATGCGGAGTATTGAATGAGATTCATTAGGCCAAGTAGTTCGCATAGGGTGATCGATTGTTATTTATTAGAAGGATGAATCTACTGCAGGGGTTGTGTGTAATAGATTATAAATGAACAAGAAGTAACAATTAAAGAATCGATATCTACACAAATTGACGATGTTTGATCAATTGAAGGATGCTATTTCCTATTTTCTAGATGACTTGAGGTCGGGAATACCGTCAATTGAGAGTGGGAGGATGATGTCAGTGACATTAGAGCGAAGATATGGAGCTCACGGTTTTAATTCGATGCCGTTGGGTTGTGAATGCCCTGCGGCGTTTATGGACCTTATAAATGGTGTTCCCGCTCCTGCTTGGATAAATTTGTGGTGGTGTTCGTGGCGACATTTTGATATATTACAGTAGTGAGAACTGAAGAACACTTGAAATTTATCTTGGAGACTTTGAGGAAAAATGAATTGTATTCTAAATTTTCGAAGTGTGAATTACAGTTGGAAAAATCTGGGTTTCTCAAGTCATGTAGATTTGGAAGAGGTATAAGTGTTGATCATCTCAAAGTTAATTTGTGATGGTGCAAGGCAGGCCCACGCGTGTTCTTGAATCTGAAGTTTTTAGGTCAGCGGGATACTATGGAGATTTATCTAGAACTTTTCAATTATTCTTATGCAGTTGGCTAAAGGAGTTCCATTTGTTTGGAGTGAGGGATTGTGACGGTGCTTGATAGGTTGAAGAGAGTGGCTACCGATGCCTGACATTGACTCTTAAGTCGGGGACATGAGTATTTGTATGTGGTGGCCCATAGTGATCTTCAGCGTGGGGTTAGGATGTGTAATAATCTATTGTATGGTAAGGTAGTGGCTTATGCGTGTGACGGTGAAATCATGGGAAGAATTACCAATAGATTTGGAACTACTTTGGTGTGTTGCTTAAGATTTTGAGGTATTATTTGTATGGTGTGCCAAATTTTCTGATCCTGAAAGTTTGAAAGCACCTCTAAGGAGCATGAAGATTTGAATTTGAAGCTGACGAATGGATGGATTTTTATTAAGGTATGATATTTTCAATGGTATATGATCACAGAAAAAGCGAAATGGTGGATGATCCATTGAGTATGATAAGGGAAGGTTGAGGCCATTGAATGAAATGAAGCCTGACTTGGTGTTAATTTGGAGTGGGAGTTGATGGCGGTTTGTTGGCGAATCGAGTTTGTGGCGGAAGGCGGTCGAATTTGTGGTGAGAGATGATGGAGCCCTTGTCATGTTAGATTGATAGGTTTTACTCTCGAGAATTTGAAAAATTTTGGGCCAGCTCATAATGCTCCATATATTATCTTGACACAGTACAAAGATGTATATGAGACTTCGGCCGGTGTATTGTGTGAAGAGGAAATTCTTTGAATTTGTATCAAAATATCTAACATCAATAGGTGAAGATAGAACACGACATCAATGAGTTATTACAACCCTTCAATTCAGTGGTTTCCAGGGGCATATTCTGTTGATGAACTTTATTTTGGACTCCAGTTGAGAAAGAATAGTAGCATTGGGTGATGGCCAGACGGGCTGTGTGTCGACTCATTTCTCTAATCATCAACTCAGGTCTGGTAGTTAATAGGTTGTATGTTGATCAGAGTAATGCGATTGCAGATTGCGGTATCGTTGTATCGAATCGAATCACGATTCTCAAAGATTTTGGAAAGAATTTCAAGCGATGAGGGGCGAGGGTTAATTTGAGTACATTTCATCTGATCAAATGAAGCATTCAGGAGAACAAATTCAAACATTGGAGGTATATTGCGGGCTTGTGTACTTTTCCGGAAGTGGATGATGATAATTACTAAAATAGGTTGCATATAATAATGGCTTCCAGCAGGTGTTGGGATTATTTCTATTTAGACTTCGTCTGGCGAAATGTAGGACTCCAATTTGTTGGAATGAAGTAGGAGATAGAAAAGTGTACGGTTCGGAGTTGGTGGAAAGGTCGGTGGAGAGAATAAAATTGATATGGCAGGCTGAAATTGGCGCAGATAGACAAAAGATGTATGTACTGATGGAAGTAAGCCGTATTAGTTTAATACGTTGCAAATGATGATAAGTATTACATTAATATCGTGAAAGGTGTATTGAGATTAGGAAGAAGGAAGTTAGTCCACGATATATGTCGGTCATTATGAGATTTTGAAGCGAGTTAGTCCGGTGGCCTATATCGTTTAGTACTCAAGTGAATAGTGCATACGTCTTCCATGTGTGGTTTTGAGGAAATATGTCCCAGGGCATGTCCATGTCTTGGGGTCTCTAACTGATAGACTTGGAGAGAACACGTATGAAAAGCGATAAAAATTGAATTCTTGATATGAGGAAAAATGTTCATGAGAAATAAAGTTGTGGCTTTAGTGAAAGGTGTTAATGGCCAATCGGCGAGTGGAGAAGCTACGTGGAGCTTGAGGAGGATGTCAATATCCACATCTTAACTCGAAATAGAAGGTCAGTTCTTAAACTTTGTGTTATAATATGTGTAATATGTGAATTACTGAGGAAATATATGGTTAGGATCGTGTGATAGTGTGAAATAAATTGAAGATGAAATTTTACAAATCGTGGAAGGAAGGTAAATAACCCGTCCCGTATAAACATGTAACATGATTTTCTTGCCCGGTTAGTGTTTTGCGGTCAAAGTTAAAATTTTAAATCGAATAATGATAATATAATTTGACGATAACATATTTTGAGAATAAATTGTATTTATTTCGTGTTCGAATTATGTTTGTTGAACCGAGAAGAGGCGAAATTGTGAAGACAAGCAGAGACTCGCTCACTTAAATGTTGCTTTTACCACCACTTAAGCCTCATCGCTGCTCGCTACATTCGTCAAAAACGAATCTTATCTTCTCTTTTTTTTTTTCTTACCGAGGCGAGCCTCCCGCTCAATATTCCCTTGAAATTTTTCATTCTCTTGGCAAAAATCTTGTGGAATCTCTAACCATATCTAATTTTACGTCTGCTTGTTCATGAAGCGTATGAGTTTTAATCCTCATTCATCATTTTTGGAGCTAAAAAGTTGACTATTTATTTAGTTTGACTTTTGTTAACTTTAGATCTTGACTTTGTGTATATGATAAATATTACTCCCAAGTTTAGTTTATGGGATTTAAGGTGACATTGAGTGATTGGGGTTGAAAGTGGTGTATGTTGAGGTTTAACTTTATTGACTTTGTTGTTTTGTACGTTAACTTTACATTGTAGTAGGAGGTTAGAGGACTTGAATATAGTTATTTGGAATAAGTTTGGTTTGGATGGATTGGGGTTGAGAAAGTTTGGGGAAAGTTCGTATAGTAGTTAGTGTTTGAATTGGAGGTTGTATTTAATGGTTGAATTAGTTGGCAATTGATTGTTGGATTGGTTAGAATGAGATTAAAGTGTTATTGTTGGGGTAATAAAGTGATGACCGAATATCGGGATTTATGAAGTTGGTAAGAAGAATGTAGTTACGTTGGAATTTAAAGTGTATACTATGGTTTTAGGGATAGAGGATGGTTACTAAGGATAGTTAATTTGAAATGTGAGGCGATGGTACTCTAATACCAGTTTATAGATGTTAGGAGAGGTTGTCACAATTGAATATTATTATATACTAATTTTCTTTGAATAGGAGTTGAGCACAGTTTTAATGAGAACTACCTAGAGTTATGGAATTCTTTTATGGCTCAAGGTGAGTACAAATCTCAAGATAGAACCCTTCATATATTATATTATATTTGCATATGTTTGTGTGGGACTACTTTGACATGTGTATTTTGGTTATGAGGATTCATATTATGAGCAATACATGTGCTTTA
>JADFUC010001839.1:0-28671 GCA_019722365.1 Lithospermum erythrorhizon
ATCAATTGTACGCTTCGTTCAGTTACGTATTGCTACGAGTTTTTTCGATGTTCCCCTAATATTAGCGTAGGTATGATTTTCTTTGAGAAAATCGAGCAATTCTAATGCTTTTAATACGCGAAAACAAAAAACGTCACGGCTCGATCGGCGACAACAAAATGCATTTTTTCTTATCCGAACGGAATCCGTACGGTTTTACATTCCCCTAATATTAGCGTAGGTATGACTTTTCTTTGAGAAAATGAGCAATTCTAATGCTTTAATGGCGAAAACAACGTCACGCAGCTCGGTCGGCGACAACAAAAACCATTTTTCTTATCGAGCGGAATCAAATACGAGTTTTTTGATGTTCCCCTAATATTAGCGTAGAGTATGATTTCTTTGAAAATAGAAGCGATTCTAAATCTTTTAATAAGCGAAAAGAAACGTCACGGCTCGGTCGGCGACAACAAAATGCATTTTTTCTTATCGAGCGAGATCGATACGAGTTTTTCGATGTTAAGCCTAATATTAAGCGTAGGTATGATTTTCTTTGAAAATCGAGCAATTCTAAAAAAGCTTTTAATAAGCAAAAACAAAAAAAGCGTCACGGCTCGATTCGGCGTGACAAAAATGCATTTTAGCATCAAGCGGAATCCGTGCGAGTTTTTCGATGTTCCCTAATATTAAGCGTAGGTATGATTTTCTTTGAAATCGAGCAATTCTAATGCTTTTGTAAGGAAAACAAAAAAGCGTCGGCTCGATTCGGCGACAACAAAAATGCATTTTTCTTTATCCGAGCGGAATCCATGCGAGTTTTTCGATGTTCCCCCCTAATATTAGCGTAAGGTATGACTTTCTTTGAGGAAAATCGAGAGCAATTCTAATGCTTTTAATAAGCGAAAACAAAAAAGCGTCGGCTCGGTCGGCGACAACAAAAAAGCATTTTTTAGCATCGAGCGGAATCCGTCACGAGTTTTCGATGTTCCCCTATTAAGCGTAGGTATGACTTTCTTTGAGAAAATCGAGCAATTCTAATGCTTTTAATGGCGAAAACAAAAAAAAACGTCGCTCGATTCGGCGACAACAAAAATGCATTTTCTTATCCGGTAGATCGTGCAATTTTTTCGATGTTCCCCTAATATTAGCGTAGGTATGATTTTCTTTGAGAAAATCGACAATTAAATCTTTAATAGCGAAAAGCGTCACGGCTCGATTAAATGCGACAACAAAAAATGCATTTATCGAAGCGGAATCGTCTGAGTTTTTCGATGTTCGCCTAATATTAGCGTAGGTATGATTTCTTTGAGAAAATCGAGCAATTCTAAAGCTTTTAATAAGCAAAACAAAAACGTCGCATTTCAGGATTCGGCGACAACAAAAATGCGACCTCTGTATCAAAGCGGAATCCGTCTGAGTTTTCGATGTTCCTAATATTAAGCGTAGAACATGATTTCTTTGAAAAGGAAATGAGCAATTAATGCTTTAATAAGCGAAAACAAAAAAGCGTCACGGCTCGGTCGGCGACAACAAAAAGAAATGCATTTTCTTATCCGAACGGAATCCGTACGAGTTTTTGTCGTTCCCCTCATATTAGCGTAGGTATGATTTTCTTTGAGAAAATCGAGCAATTAAATGCTTTTAATACGCAAAAACAAAAAACGTCACGGGTCGATTCGGCAACAACAAAAAAACATTTTCTTATCAGGCGGAATCCGTCACGAGTTTTTTCGATGTTCCCCTAATATTAAGCGTAGGTATGATTTTTCTTTTTTGAGAAAATCGGCATGATTCTAATGCTTTTAATGCGAAAACAAAAGCGATCACTTATTTCGATTCGACAAAAAATGCATTTTCTTATCCGAAGCGGAATCGTCTGAGTTTTTTCGATGTTCCCCTAATATTACGTAGGTATGATTTTCTTTGAGAAAATCAAGCAATTCTAATGCTTTTAATGGCGAAAACAAACGTCCGTTTCGATTCGGCGACGACAAAATGCATTTTTCTTATCACGAAACGGAATCCGTCACGAGTTTTCGATGTTCCCTAATATTAGCGTAGGTATGATTTTCTTTGAGAAAATCAAGCAATTCTAATGCTTTTAATACGCGAAAACAAAAAACGTCACGGCTCGATTCGGCGACAACAAAAAATGCATTTTTTCTTATCCGAACGGAATCCGTACGAGTTTTTTTCGATGTTCCCCTAATATTAGCGTAGGTATGATTTTCTTTGAGAAAATCAAGCAATTCTAATGCTTTTAATACGCGAAAACAAAAACGTCACGGCTCGATACGGCGGCGGCAAAAATGCATTTTTCTTATCGAAGCGAATCCGTACGAGTTTTCGATGTTCCCCTAATATTAAGCGTAGGTATGATTTTCTTTGTCAACGAGCAATTCTAATGCTTTTAATATAAAGCGAAAACCGTCACGGCTCGGTCGGCGACAAACAAATGCATTTTTCTTATCAGCGGAATCCGTGCGAGTTTTTCGATGTTAAGCCCTATGTGTTAGCGTAGGTATGATTTTCTTTGAAAATCGAGCAATTCTAATGCTTTTAATGCGTGAAAAGCAAACCGTCGCCTCGATTCGAGCGACAACCAAAAATGCATTTTTCTTATCAGAGCGGAATCCGTGCGAGTTTTTCGATGTTCCCCTAATATTGGCGTAAGTATGATTTTCTTTGAGAAAATCTTTAATTCTAATGCTTTTAATCTGGCTCGCGTCACGGCTCGATTCGGCGACAACAAAAATGCATTTTTCTTATCGAGCGGAATCGATGCGAGTTTTTCGATGTTCGCCTAATATTAGCGTAGGTATGATTTTCTTTGAAAATCGAGCAATTCCTAATGCTTTTTAATGCATTGAAAACAAAACCGTGCGCTACTCGATTGAGCAACCAAAAATGCATTTTTTCTTATCAGAGGCGGAATCCGTCACGAGTTTTTCGATGTTCCCCCTAATATTAAGCGTAAAGTATGATTTTCTTTGAGAAAATCGGCATGAATTCTAATGCTGTCTGGCGAAACAAAAAGCATCGCGGCTCGATTAAACAGCAATGTTTTTCTTATCGAGCGGGAATCGTGCGAGTTTTCGATGTTCGACTAATATTAGCGTAGGTATGATTTTCTTTGAAAATCGAGCAATTCTAATGCTTTTAATCGTGAAAACAAAGCCGTCACGCCTCGATTGGCGACAACCAAATGCATTTTTCTTATCGAGCGAGTCCGTGCGAGTTTTTTCGATGTTCCCCTAATATTGGCGTAAGTATGATTTTCTTTGAGAAAATCGCGCGAATTCTAATGCTTTTAATGCGAAAACAAAAAAGCGTCACGGCTCGATTCGGCGACAACAAAATGCATTTCTTATCCGAGCGGAATCCGTGCAGTTTTTCGATGTTCCCCTAATAATGGCGTAGGTATGATTTTCTTTGAAAATTAATAACTTTTAATAGGCGAAACAAAACGTCCGGCAGTTCGGCGACAACAAAAACCATTTTTCTTATCGAGCGGAATCCGTGCGAGTTTTCGATGTTCCCCTAATAAGCGTAGGTATGATTTTCTTTGAGAAAATCGAGCAGTCTAATGCTTTAATGGCGAAAACAAAACGTCACGGCTCGATTCGGCGACAACCATGTATTTTCTTATCGAGCGGAATCCGTCTGAGTTTTTAGATAATTTCCCCTAATATTAGCGTAGGTATGACTTTCTTTGAAAATAGAAACAATTCTAATGCTTTTAATAGGCGAAAACAAAGCGTCACGGGCCGATTCGGCGACAACAAAAAATGCATTTTCTTATCGAGCGGAATCCACGTGCGAGTTTTTTGATGTTCCCTAACAATGGCGTGGGTATGATTTTTTCTTTGAGAAAATAGAGCAATTCTAAATCTTTTAATGGCGAAAAGAAACGTCACGGCTCGATTCGGCGACAACAAAAATGCATTTTTCTTATCGAGAGCGGAATCCGTGCGGTTTTGATGTTCGCCTAATATTAAGCGTAGGTATGATTTTCTTTGAAAATCGAGCAATTCTAAAGCTTTTAATAAGCAAAAACAAAAGCGTCACGGCTCGATTCGTGACAACAAAAATGCATTTTTTCTTATCGAGCGGAATCAAATGCGAGTTTTTCGATGTTCCTAATATTGGCGGCAGAGTATGATTTTCTTTGAAAATAAGCAATTCTAATACTTTTAATAGCGAAAACAAAAAGCGTCACGGCTCGGTCGGCAACAACAAAAAGCTAAATTTTTCTTATCGAAAACGGAATCCGTCTGAGGATTTTTTCGATGTTCCAATATTAAGCGTAGGTATGATTTTTCTTTGAGAAAATCGAGCAATTCTAATGCTTTTAATATCGCAGCGAAAACGTCGCGGCTCGATTGACAAGCAAAAATGCATTTTTCTTATCGAGCGGAATCCGTCACGAGTTTTTCGATGTTCGCCCTAATATTAGCGTAGGTATGATTTTCTTTGAGAAAATCGAGCAGGTAATACTTTTAATACGATGAAAACAAGCGTCATGCCGATTGGCGCGACAACCAAAAATGCATTTTTGCTTGTCAGAAACGGAATCGTGCGAGTTTTTCGATGTTCCCCTAATATTGGCGTGGTAGATTTCTTTGAGAAAATCGCCCCTTGATTCCTAATGTATCTGGCAACAAAAAAAGCGTCACGGCTCGATTCGGCGACAACAAAAATGCATTTTTTCTTATCGAGCGGAATCGATACGAGTTTTTCGATGTTAAACTAATATTAGCGTAGGTATGATTTTCTTTGAAAATCGAGAGCAATTATGCTTTTAATGCGAAAACAAAAACGTCACGCTTTCGATTCGGCCCGACGACCAAAAATGCATTTTTTTCTTATCGAGCGAATCATGCAGGTTTTTCGATGTTCCCCTAATATTAAGCGTAAGTATGATTTTCTTTGAGAAAATCGGCGCAATTCAATGCTTTAATGCAGCGAAAACAAAAAAATCATGGCTCGATTGGCGGCGACAAAAAATGCATTTTTCTTCGAGAGCGGAATCCGTGCGAGTTTTTTCGATGTTCCTAATAATTAGCGTAGGTATGATTTTCTTTGAGAAAATCGAGCAATTCTAATGCTTTTTAATGGCGAAAACAAAAAGCGTCACGGCAGTTCGTGACGACAAAAATGCATTTTTCTTGCTCGAGAGCGGAATCCGTACGAGTTTTTTTCGATGTTCCCCTAATATTGGCGTAGGTATGATTTTCTTTGAGAAAATCGAGCTATTCTAATGCTTTTAATACGCGAAAACAAAAAACGTCACGGCTCGATTCGGCGACAACAAGCATTTTCTTATCGAGCGAATAAAATGCAGGTTTTTCGATATTTAATATTAAGCGTAAGGTATGACTTTCTTTGAGAAAATCGAGCAATTCTAATGCTTTTAATACGCGAAAACAAAAATCGTACGACTCGATTCGGCGACAACAAAAAATGCATTTTTTTTCTTATCAGAGCGAATCGTCTGAGTTTTTCGATGTTCCTAATATTCGTAGAGTATGATTTTCTTTGAGAAAATCAGGCAATTCTAAATCTTTTAATGGCGAAAAAACGTCGCGGCTCGGTCGGCGACAAAAATGCATTTTCTTATCGAGCGGAATCCGTCTGAGTTTTTCGATGTTAAAAAGCTAATATTAAGCGTAGGTATGATTTTTCTTTGAGAAAATCGAGCAATTCTAAAAGCTTTTAATAAGCAACGTCACGGCTCGATTCGGCGACAACAAAATGCATTTTTTATCGAGCGGAATCCGTGCGAGTTTTTCGATGTTCCCCCTAACTCAAGCGTAGGTATGATTTTCTTTGAGAAAATCAAGCAATTCAATGCTTTTAATAGCGAAAACAAAAAGCGTCCGATTCGGCAACAACAAAAAATGCATTTTTTTTCTTATCGAGCCGGAATCCGTGCGAGTTTTTCGATGTTCCCCTAATATTAGCGTGAGTATGATTTTCTTGAGAAAATCGAGCAATTCTAATGCTTTAATATGCAGCGAAAACCGTCACGGCTCGGTCTGACGACAAGCAAAAATGCATTTTTCTTATCGAGCGGAATCCGTCACGAGTTTTTCGATGTTCGCCTAATATTAAGCGTAGGTATGATTTTCTTTGAGAAAATGAGCAATTCTAATGCTTTAATGCATTGAAAACAAAAAGCCGTCCAGCCTCGATTGACGACCAAAATGCATTTTTCTTATCCGAGCAGATCCGTCACAGAGTTTTTTCGATGTTCCCCTCATATTAGCGTAAGTATGATTTTCTTTGAGAAAATCGTGCAATTCTAATGCTTTTAATACCTTGAAAACAAAAAAACGTCACGGCTCGGTCGGCGACAACAAAAAATGCATTTTTGCCTCGACGGAATCCGTCACAATTTTTCGATGTTAAGCCTAATATTAAGCGTAGGTATGATTTTCTTTGAAATCGAGGCAATTCTAATGCTTTTAATACGTGAAAACAAAAACCGTCCGCGCTCGATTAAACAACCAAAAATGCATTTTTCTTATCGAGCGGAATCCGTGCGAGTTTTTCGATGTTCCACAATATTAGCGTAAGTATGATTTTCTTTGAGAAAATGTTGCCAATTCTAATGCTGTCTGCGGCGAAAACAAAAGCGTCACGGCTTTCGATTCGGCGACAACAAAAAATGCACATTTTTTTCTTATCCGAGCGGAATCCGTCACGAGTTTTCGATGTTCCTAATATTAGCGTAGGTATGATTTTCTTTGAAAATCGAGCAATTCTAATGCTTTTAATGGCGAAAACAAAAAAAGCGTCAGAAACCGATTGGCGACAACAAAAATGCATTTTTCTTATCGAGCGGAATCCGTCGAGTTTTTTGATGTTCCCTATTTATTGGCGTAGGTATGATTTTCTTTGAAAATCGAGCAATTCAATACTTTTTAATAGTAGCAAAAAAGCGTCGCTCGATTGACAATAGCATTTTTCTTATCGAGCGGAATCCGTCTGAGTTTTTCGATGTTCTAACTATTAGCGTAGGTATGACTTTCTTTGAGAAAATCGAGCAATTCTAATGCTTTAATAAGTGGCTCGCGTCACGGCTCGATTCGGCGACAACAAAAATGCATTTTTTCTTATCGAGCGGAATAAAATGCGAGTTTTTTCGATGTTCCCCTAATATTAGCGTAGGTATGATTTTCTTTGAGAAAATCGAGCAATTCTAAATCTTTTAATGGCGAAAAGCGTCACGGCTCGATTCGGCCCGGCAACAAAAATGCATTTTTCTTATCAACGAATCCGTGCAGTTTTTTCGATGTTCCCCTAATATTAGCGTAGGTATGATTTTCTTTGAGAAAATCGAGCAATTCTAAAGCTTTTAATAAGCGAAAACAAAAAACGTCACGGCTCGATTCGGCGACAACAAAAAATGCATTTTTTCTTATCCGAACGGAATCCGTACGAGTTTTTTTCGATGTTCCCCTAATATTAGCGTAGGTATGATTTTCTTTGAGAAAATCGAGCAATTCTAATGCTTTTAATACGCGAAAACAAAAAACGTCACGGCTCGATTCGGCGACAACAAAAAATCCTTTTTTTCTTATCGAGCGAATCGTGCGAGTTTTTTGATGTTCCCCTAATATTAGCGTAGGTAGTTTTAAGTTGAAAAATCGAGCAATTCTTAGGCTTTAATGCGAAAGCAAAAAGCGATCACGGCTCGATTCGGCGAAAACAAAAATGGATTTTCTTATCCGAGCCGGGTCCGTGCGAGGTTTTCGATGTTCCCCTAATATTAAGCGTGGGTATGATTTTCTTTGAGAAAATCGAGCAATTCTAATGTCTGGCGAAAACAAAAAAGCGTCACGGCTCGATTCGGCGACAAGAAAAATGCATTTTTCTCATCGAGAAACGGAATCGTCACGAGTTTTTCGATGTTCCCCTAATATTAGCGTAGGTATGATTTTCTTTGAGAAAATCGAGCAATTCTAATGCTTTAATACGAAAACAACGTCACGGCTCGATTCGGCGACAACAAAAATGCATTTTCTTATCGAGCCGGAATCGTCTGAGTTTTTTTTTCGATGTTCCCTAATATTAGCGTAGGTATGATTTTCTTTGAAAATCGAGCAATTCCTAATGCTTTAATGCGAAAACAAAAAAGCGTCACATTTCGATTCGGCGACAACAAAAAATGCTTTTCTTATCAGTAGATCGATACGAGTTTTCGATGTTCCCTAATATTAGCGTAGGTATGATTTTCTTTGAGAAAATCGACCAATTAATGCTTTATCTGGCAGCTCGCGTCCGGCTCGATTCGGCGACGAGAAAAATGCATTTTTCTTATCAGAAACGGAATCCGTGCGAGTTTTTTGTTCCCCTAATATTAAGCGTGGGTATGATTTTCTTCCAGGAAAATCAAGCAATTCAATGCTTTTAATGCAGCGAAAACAAAAAAGCGTCAGGCTGTTCCGTGACAACAAAAATGCATTTTCTTCTCCGAGCAGGAATCCCGTGCGAGTTTTTTCGATGATCCCCTAATAGTAGCGTAGGTATGATTTTCTTTGAGAAACTTCGGGCAATTCTAATGCTTTTTTAATCGCAACGTCACGGCTCGATTCAGCGACAACAAAAAGTGCATTTTTGCTTATCGAGCGAATCCGTCTGAGAGTTTTTTTCGATGTTCCCCCTAATATTGGCGTAGGTATGATATTCTTTGAGAAAATCGAGCAATTCTAATGCTTTGTCACGAAACAAAAAGCGTCGCGGCTCGATTCGGCTGACAACAAAAATGCATTTTTCTTATCAGAGCGGAATCCGTGCGAGTTTTTGATGTTCCCCTAATATTAAGTGGTATGATTTTCTTTGAGAAAATCGAGCAATTCTAATGCTTTTAATGCGAAAACCAACGTCCTTGTTCGATTCGGCGACAACCAAAAATGCATTTTTCTTGTCGGTACTGGATGTTCCTAATATTAGCGTGGGTATGATTTTCTTTTGAGAAAATCGGCGATTCTAATGCTTTAATACTGCTTGGCTCACTTCGTCACGGCTCGATTGGCGACAACAAAAAATGCTTTTCTTATCGAGAGCGGAATCGTGCGAGTTTTTCGATGTTCCCTAATATTAGCGTAGAGTATGATTTTAAATTTGAAAAAATCGAGCGATTCTTAGGCTTTTAATACCTTGGCTCGCGTCAACCGATTCGGCGAAAACAAAATGGATTTTTCTTGTCAGAGGCGGAATCCGTCTGAGTTTTTTCGATGTTCCCCTAATATTAGCGTGGGTATGATTTTCCTTTGAGAAAATCGAGCAATTCTAATGCTTTTAATGCGAAAACAAAAAGCGTCCGCGGCTGATTCGGCGACAAGAAAAATGCATTTTCATCCAGAGACGGAATCCGTGCGAGTTTTTCGATGTTCCCTAATATTAGCGTAGGTATGATTTTCTTTGAGAAAATCGAGCAATTCTAATACTTTAATAGAAACAAAACGTCACGGCTCGATTAAATGACAAAAATCATTTTTCTTTATCAGACGGAATCAAATGCGAGTTTTCGATGTTCCCCCTAATATTAAGCAGGTATGATTTTCTTTGAGAAAATCGAGCAATTCTAATGCTTTTAATCTGTGAAAACAAAAAATGCGGCTCGGTCGGCGACAACAAAATGCTTTTTCTTATCAAAGCGGAATCCGTACGAGAGTTTTTGATGTTCCCTAATATTAGCGTAGGTATGATTTTCTTTGAAATCGACCAATTCCCAATGCTTTAATGCAGCGAAAACAAAAAGCGTCACGGCTCGATTCGGCGACAAGAAAAAATGCATTTTTTTCTTATCAGAAACGGAGATCCGTCTGAGGATTTTTCGATGTTCCTAACTCAAGCGTGGAGTATGATTTTCTTTGAGAAAATCAAGCAATTAATGCTTTATCTGTGAAAACAAAAAGCGATCACGGCTCGGTCGGCGACAAGCAAAAAATGCATTTTTCTTATCAGAGCGAGTCCGTCTGAGGATTTCGATGATCCCTAATAGTAAGCGTGGGTATGATTTTCTTTGAGAAGCTTCGGGCAATTCTAATGCTGCTTTTAATACGAAAAAAAACGTCACGGCTCGGTTAAAGCTGACAACCAAAGTCGTTTTTAACTATCCAAACGGAATCAGATGCGAGTTTTTTCGATGTTCCCCCTAATATTAGCGTAGGTATGATATTCTTTGAGAAAATCAGGCAATTCTAATCTTATCTGTGAAAACAAAAAACGTCGCGGCTCGATTGACAACAAAAAATGCATTTTTCTTATCGAGAGCGGAATCCGTCTGAGTTTTTCGATGTTCCCAATATTAAGCGTAGAGTATGATTTTCTTTAGAGAAAATCGACAATTCTAATGCTTTTAATACGCGAAAACAAAAAAGCGTCCGCGGCTCGATTCGGCGACAACAAAAATGCATTTTTTCTTATCCGTGCCGTTTTTCCGATGTTCCCCATTAATATTAGCGTAGGTATGATTTCTTTGAGGAAAATCGGCAATCCCAATGCTTATCTGGCTCAAAAAAGCGTCGCGGCTTCGATTCGGCGACAACAAAAATGCTTTTTCTTATCGAGCGAGATCGTCACGAGTTTTCGATGTTCCCCTAATATTAAGCGTGGAGTATGATTTTCGTTGAAAAAATCGAGGCAATTCTTAGGCTTTAATACGGCTCGCGTCCGCGGCTCGATTCGGCGAAAACAAATGGATTTTTCTTATCGAGCGGAATCCGTCGAGTTTTTTCGATGTTCCCCTAATATTAGCGTGGGTATGACTTCTTTGAGAAAATCGGCGATTCTAATGCTTTTAATGCGAAAACAAAAGCGTCACGGCTCGATTCGGCGACAAGAAAAAAATGCATTTTGCCATCGAGGCGACGAGGAATCCGTCCGAGTTTTTCGATGTTCCCCTAATATTAGCGTAGGTATGATTTTCTTTGAGAAAATCGAGCAATTCTAATGCTTTTAATACGCGAAAACAAAAAACGTCACGGCTCGATTCGGCGACAACAAAAAATGCATTTTTTCTTATCCGAACGGAATCCGTACGAGTTTTTTTCGATGTTCCCCTAATATTAGCGTAGGTATGATTTTGCTTTGAGAATCGAGCAATTCAATGCTTTTAATACGCGAAAACAAAAAGCGTCCGCGGCTCGATTCGGCGACAACAAAAAATGCTTTTTTCTTATCAAGGCAAGGAATCCGTCTGAAGTTTTTTCGATGTTCCCAATATTAAGCGTGGAGTATGATTTTTCGTTGAAAAAAATCGAGCAATTCTTAGGCTTTTAATACGCCAAAACAAAAAGCGTCCATTTCGATTCGGCGACAACAAAAATGCATTTTTCTTATCAGAGGCAAGGAATCTGTCTGAGTTTTTTCGATGATCCTAATAGTAAGCGTAGGTATGATTTTCTTTGAGAAGCTTCGGGCAATTCTAATGCTTTGTCTGGCGAAAAAAAAAACGTCGAAATGGAATTAAGCGACAACAAAAAGTGCATTTTTCTTATCAAAGAGCAAGGAATCCGTCTGAGGATTTTTTAAATGTTCCCAATATTAGCGTAGGTATATGATATTCTTTGAAAGCGTCGAGCAATTCTAATGCTTTTATCTGTGAAAACAAAAAATCGCATTTCGATTCGGCCCGGCGACAAAAAATGCATTTTTTCTTATCCAAACGGAATCCGTACGAGTTTTTTCGATGTTCCCCTAATATTAGCGTAGGTATGATTTTCTTTGAGAAAATCGAGGAATTCTAATGCTTTTGTCTGTGAAAACGTCGTAATTTCGATTCGGCGACAACAAAAAATGCATTTTTTCTTATCCGTACGAGTTGTTTTCGATGTTTCCCTAATATTAGCGTAGGTATGATTTTCTTTAGAGAGCGTCGAGCAATTCAATGCTTTTAATGCGCGAAAACAAAAAGCGTCACGGCTCGGTCGGCGACGTAAAAATGCTTTTTTCTTATCCGAGCGGAATCCGTGCGAGTTTTTCGATGTTCCCCTAATATTCGGCGTGGGGTATGATTTTAGTTGAAAAATCGAGCAATTCTTAGGCTTTAATACGCTGAAACAAAAACGTCACGGCTCGATTCGGCGACAACAAAATGCATTTTTCTTATCGAGCGAGGAATCCGTCTGAGTTTTTCGATGATCTAATAGTAGCGTAGGTATGATTTTCTTTGAGGCTTCGGGCAGTTCTAATGCTTTAATGCAGCGAACGTCACGGCTCGGTCGGCGACAACCGAAATGCGTTTTTATCAGAGCGAGGAATCATCGGGTTTTTTCGATGTTCCCCTAATATTAGCGTGGGTATGATATTCTTTAGGGAAAATCGAGCAATTGACTAACTTTTTAATACTTGGCTCGCGTCACGGCTCGATTCAGCTGACAATAAAAAAATGCATTTTTCTTATCCGAGCCGGAATCGTGCGAGTTTTTCGATGTTCCCTAATATGGCGTGGGTATGATTTTAACACGAGAAAATCGGCGATTAATCTGCTGTCTGCGAAAACAAAAAAGCGTCACCGGCTCGATTAAATGACAACAAAATGCACATTTTTGCTTATCGGTACTAGTTTTTCGATGTTCCCCTAATATTAGCGTGGGTATGATTTTCTTTGAAAATCGAGCAATTCTAATGCTTTTAATGCGAAAACAAAAAAGCGTCACGCCTCGATTCGGCGACAACAAAAATGCTTTTTCTTATCGAGCGGAATCCGTCTGAGTTTTTTCGATGTTCCCAATATTAAGCGTAGGTATGATTTTAGTTGCTGAAAAAATCGAGCGATTCTTAGGCTTTTTAATCACGAAAACAAAAAGCGTCATGACTCGATTCGTGAAAACAAAATGGATTTTTTCTTATCAGAAACGGAATCCCGTCTGCGAGTTTTTTCGATGTTCCCTAATATTAGCGTAGGTATGATTTTCTTTGAGAAAATCGAGCAATTCTAATGCTTTTAATACGCGAAAACAAAAAAACGTCACGGCTCGATTCGGCGACAACAAAAAATGCATTTTTTCTTATCCGAACGGAATCCGTACGAGTTTTTCGATGTTCCCCTAATATTAGCGTAGGTATGATTTCTTTGAGAAAATCGAGGCGATTCTAATGCTTTTAATCTGGCGAAAACAAAAAAGCGTCACGGCTCGGTCGGCGACAATAAAATGCATTTTTTCTTGTAGAGCGGAATCCGTGCAGTTTTTTTCGATGTTCCCCTAATATTAGCGTAGGTATGATTTCTTTAGAAAATCGAGCAATTCTAATGCTTTTTATCTGGCAGCAACGTCACGGCTCGATTGGCGACAACAAAAATGCATTTTCTTATCCGTCACGAGTTTTTCGATGTTCCCAATATTAGCGTAGGTATGATTTTCTTTAGAGAAAATCGAGCAATTCAATGCTTTAATGCGAAAACCAGCGTCACGGCTCGGTCGGCGACAACAAAAATGCTTTTTTTCTTATCGAGCGAATCCCGTGCGAGTTTTCGATGTTCCCAATATTAGCGTAGGTATGATTTTCGTTGGCATCGAGCAATTCTTAGGCTTTTTAATACGCGAAACAAAAAATCCGCGGCTCGATTCGGGCGAAAACAAAAATGCATTTTCTTATCGAGCGAGATCCGTCTACGAGTTTTTCGATGTTCTAATATTAAGCGTAGAGTATGATTTTCTTTGAAAATGAGCAATTCAATGCTTTTAATGCGAAAACAAAAAATGTCCGCGACTCGATTGGCGACAACAAAAAATGCATTTTCTTATCGAGGCAGATCCGCGCAGTTTTTAGATGATCCCCTAATAGTAAGCGTAGGTATGATTTTCTTTGACAAAATCGGCTTGATTAATGCTGTCTGGCGAAAACAGCGTCGCGGCTCGATTCGGCGGCAATAAAGTGCGTTTTTAACTATCCGAAACGAGGAATCCGTACGAGTTTTTTCGATGTTCCCCTAATATTAAGCGTAGAGTATGATTTTCTTTGAGAAAAATCCCCGAGCAATTCTAATGCTTTTAATACTGGCGAAAACAAAAAAGCGTCCGCGGCTGGATTCGGCGACAACAAAAAATGCATTTTTTCTTATCCGGTACTAGTTTTTTTCGGTGTTCCCCCTAATATTAAGCGTAGGTATGATTTTTCTTTGAGAAAAGTCGAGCAATTAATGCTTTTAATCGCGAAACAAAAAGCGTCACGGCTCGATTGGCGACAACAAAAATGCTTTTTTCTTATCGAGGCGGAATCCGTACGAGTTTTTCGATGTTCCCCCTAATATTAAGCGTAGGTATGATTTTCAGAAAAAATCGAGCAATTCTTAGGCTTTTAATGCGGCGAAAACAAAAAGCGTCCGCGGCTCGGTCGGCGAAAACAAAAATGGATTTTCTTATCCAACGGAATCGTGCGAGTTTTCGATGTTCCCCCCTAATATTAAGCGTAGAGTATGACTTTCTTTGAGAAAAATCGAGCAATTCTAATGCTTTTAATCTGTGAAAACAAAAAAAGCGTCACGGCTCGGTCGGCAGAAAAATGCATTTTCTCATCGAGCGGAATCCGTCTGAGTTTTTTGATGTTCCCACAATATTAAGCGTAGGTATGATTTTCTTTGAGAAAATCAGGCAATTCAATAACTTTTGTCTGAAAAGCCACGTCAAGCTCGATTCGAGCGACATAAAAAATGCATTTTTCTTATCCAGAGCGAGGATAAAGATGCCGGTTGCGATGTTCCCCTAATATTAGCGTAGGTATGATTTTCTTTGAGAAAATCGAGCAATTCTAATGCTTTTAATGCAACAAAAAGCGTCATTTCGATTAAGCGACGACAAAATGGCACTTATCCAGAGCGGAATCCGTGCAGTTTTTTTCGATGTTCCCCTAATATTAAGCGTGGGGTATGATTTTCGTTGAAAAAATGAGGCAATTCTTGGGCTTTTAATGCGCGAAACAAAAAACGTCCACGGCTCGATTCGGCGTGACAAAAAATCATTTTTAACATCAGAACGGAATCTGTCTGAGTTTTTCGATGATCCCCTAATAGTAGCGTGGGTATGATTTTCTTTTGAGAAACTCAAGACGAATTCTAATGCTTTTAATACGCGAAAAAAAAACGTGTGGCTCGATTCGGCTGACGACAAAAGTGCATTTTTCTTATCCGAGCAACGGAATCCGTCACGAAGTTTTCGATGTTCCCAACAATGGCGTAGGTATATTCTTTGAGAAAAAATCGAGCAATTCAAAATGCGGCGGTTTTTCGATGTTCCACAATATTGGCGTAGTTATGATTTTCTTTGAGAAAATCGAGCAATTCTAATGCTTTAATGCAGCGAAAACAAACGTCCGCGACTCGATTGACGACGACAAAAAGCCATTTTTCTTATCCGTGCATGGATTTTTTTACGTGTTCCCCATAATATTAAGCGTGGTATGATTTCTTTGAGAAAATCGAGCAAATTAATGCTGTCGCGAAAACAACATCACCGGCTCGATTCGGCGACAACATGCTTTCTTGTAGAGCGGAATCCGTGCGAGTTTTTTCGATGTTCCCTAATATTGGCGTAGATGATTTCGTTGAAAAAAATCAGCGCGAGCAATTCTTAGGCTTTTAATAAACAAAAAAAGCGATCACGGCTCGATTCGTGAAAGCGAAAAAAATGGTTTTTATCCGAGCGGAATCAGTACAGTTTTTAGATATTCCCCCCTAATATTAAAAGCGTAGAGTATGATTTTTCTTTTAGAAAATCGAGCAATTCTAATGCTGTCTGAAACAAAACGTCACGGCTCGATTGGCGACAACAAAAATCCATTTTCTTATCAAAGGCGAATCATCACAGGTTTTTGGAATGTTTCTCATATTAAGCGTAGGTATGATTTTCTTTGAGAAAATCGAGCAATTCTAATGCTTTTAATCACAGCGAAACAAAAAAAAATCGCGACTCAGGTCGGCGACAACAAAAAATGTATCAGGCAGGATAAAATGTAGGTTTTTTAGATATTCAAGTATAGATTTTAAGTTGAAAAAATCGAGCAATTCTTAGGCTTTAATGAAAACCAGCGTCAGCTCGATTCGGCGAAGCAATGGATTTTTTCTTGTAGAGCGGAATCATAAGGTTTTCGATGTTCCTAATATTGGCGTGAGTAGATTTTCTTTGAGAAAATCGAGCAATTCTAATGCTTTAATAGCAAAGCGATGCAGCTCGATTGGCTGACGACAAAAAATGCATTTTTCTTGTCAAACGGAATCCGTCACAGTTTTTTGATCCCCTAATATTAAGCGTAGGTATGATTTTCTTTGAGAAAATCGAGACAATTCTAATGCTTTTAATGCGAAACAAAAAGCGTCACGGCTCGATTAGGCGACAACAAAAATGCATTTTTCTTATCAGAGCGGAATAAAGTCACGAGTTTTTTCGATGTTCCCCTAATATTAGCGTGGGCATGATTTTCTTTGAAATCGAGCAATTCTAATGCTTTTTATCTGGCTGAAAAGAAAACGTCCATGGCTGATTCGGCGACAACAAAAAATCGTTTTCTTATCAGAGCGGAATCAAATGCGAGTTTTTCGATGTTCCCCCTAATATTAAGCGTAGGTATGATTTCGTTGAAAAAAATGAACAATTCTTAGGCTTTATCACGCCAAAACAAAAAACGTCACGAGCTCGATTCGGCGGCAAACAAAAATACATTTTTCTTATCAGGAACGGAGTCATGGGATTTTTCGATGATCCCAATAGTAAGCGTGGAATTATGATTTTCTTTGAGAAACTCGGGCAATTAATGCTTTTAATACTGGCGAAAAAAAAAAAAACGTCCATTTCGATTCGGCGACAACAAAGTACATTTTCGCCCATCGAACGCAGATCAAATGCAGTTTTTCGATGTTCCTAATATTAGCGTAGGTATGATATTCTTTGAGAAAATCAGGCAATTCTAATGCACTTTTAATACGCGAAAACAAAAAGCGTCCGCGGCTCGATTCGGCGACAACAAAAATGCATTTTTCTTATCGAGCGGAATCCGTGCGAGTTTTTTTCGATATTCACAATATTAGCGTAGGTATGATTTTCTTTGAAAATCGAGCAATTCTAATGCTTTTAATGCAGCAGCGAAAGGCTCACTTGTCACGGCTGATTGACAAAATGCATTTTCTTATCCGTGCACTAGTTTTTCGTGTTCCCCACAATATTAGCGTAGGTATGATTTTTCTTTTGAGAAAATCAAACGAATTAATGCTTTTGTCTGGCGAAAACAAAAAACGTCACGCCTCGATTCGGCGACAACAAAAATGCTTTTTTTCTTATCGAGCGGAATCGTCTGAGTTTTTTTCGATGTTCCCTAATATTAGCGTGGGGTATGATTTTCGTTGAAAAAATCAGAGCAGTTGCTTGGGCTTTAATGCAGCGAAAACAAAAAGCGTCAGCTCGGTCGGCGAAACAAAAATGGATTTTTTCTTATCCGAGCAGGTCATGCGGTTTGATGTCCCCTAATATTAAACTAGGTATGATTTTCTTTTGAGAAAATCGAGCAATTCTAATACTGTCTGGCGAAAACAAAAAAGCGTCAGCGGCTCGATTGACGAAAAAAATGCATTTTTCTTGCTCAGAGCCGGAGATAAATCACGGTTTTTAGATGTTCCCCTAATATTAGCGGTATGATTTTCTTTGAGGAAAATCGGCAATTCTTTTAATCTGGCGAAAACAAAACGTCACGGCTCAGGTCGGCAAAAATGCATTTTTCTTATCCAGAGCGGAATCCGTCTGAAGTTTTTTTAGATGTTCCCCTAATATTATTAGCGTAGGTATGATTTTCTTTGAGAAAATCGAGGCGATAATGCTTTTATCTGCAGCGAAAAATCCATGACTCGATTCGGCGATAAAAATGCATTTTTTCTTATCCGTCTGAGTTTTTCGATGTTCCCCCCTAATATTAAGCGTAGGTATGATTTTCTTTGAGAAAATCGAGCAATTCAATACTTTTAATACTGGCAATAAAACGTCCGGCTCGATTCGGTAGCAATATTTTCTTGCTCCGACGAGATCAATGAGGGATTTTTTCGATGTTCCTAATAATCATGATATGATTTTGAAAAATGAAAGACAGTGCCCACGCGGAAGCTTTTAATGCTGCTTGGCTCGCGATCGGCTCGATTCGGCGGCAAAAGAAATGCATTTTTCTTGTCAGAGCCGGAATCCGTCTGAGTTTTTCGATGTTCCCACAATATTAGCGTGGGGTATGATTTTTCTTTGAGAAAATCGGCAATTAATCTTTTAATGCGAAACAAAAATGTCACGACTCGGTCGGCGACAACAAAAAATGCATTTTCTTATCGACGGAATGCGTTTTTGATGAATCCTAATATTAGCGTGGGTATGATTTTTTCTTTGACAAAATCAAACAATTCTAAATGCTTTTAATAGAAAACAAAAAAGCGTCGCGACTCGATTGACGACAACAAAAAATTTTTCTCCAAGCGGAATCCGTCTGAGTTTTTTCGATGTTCCCCTAATATTAGCGTATGTATGATTTTCTTTGAGAAAATCGATCAATTCTAATACTTTTATCACGAAAATAAAAACGTCACGACTTCGATTCGGCGACAACAAAAGTGCATTTTTCTTATCCGTCAGGGTTTTTGATGTTCCCCTATGTGTAGGTATGATTTTATTTGAGAAAATCTAGCAATTATAAATGCTTTATCACCAATAAAAACTTCAACAAAATGATTTTCTTATCCGGTAGAGATAGAGTACTAGTTTTTCGATGTTCCCCTAATATTAGCGTAGGTATGATTGCTGAAAATCGGCGATTTAATGCTTTGAATAGAAACAAAGCGTCAACGCTTTCGATTAAACAAAATACTTTTTTCTTATCGAAACGAATCGTCACGAGTATTTTGATGTTCCATAATATCAATGGGGTAGAGTATGATTTTGCCCCCAGGAAAATCTAGCAACGATATAAGAGCCCGATATGACTCTTTTGCATTATTTCTTTGTGTCGTTGTCGGTGTGTGCCATCTTGAATATTATAAGTGCGGTTGTGCTCTTGATATAAGAGTGTGATTATCTCTATGATCACTTTGTTGTGTGTCGTTGGCCTTATACTTAGTATTATCGTGTGGTTTAGCGCTTATCTTCAGTATAAGAAGCGGTATAGTCTTTCATAATCACTTTGTTGTGTGCGTTGTCGGTGTGGCCTTATCACTACGGTAAAGTGCGGTTTGGCCTGCCCTTGATATGAAGCGGTGTTTATTCGCGGTGGTCCATTCTAACGGGTAGGCGGATTGAGCATATGCGTTAGAGTTGGAATAGTTATTGGAGATATGAAGATAGATGGTTGTGTGAGAGTTATAGTCGTTGTTAAATCTACATGATTTTAATAAATTTGATGGTACCTTGAGACTTTGTATTATATCTTGACTTGTTGTTTAATTTCTATGGTATTCATATGATCTTTTGTAGACTCATTTATTGGTTATGGAATATTGTCTTATACTAGATGTTGATTGGTAAATTATGTCGAATTAGGTTTAGGTTGATGATTGATAATATTATCAGATTTTCTTATGGTCACTAGGTTGGTATTAATGCGTTATACATCTTTTAAGGTTAAAAGTTGAGTTGATTAATGGTTGAGATAACTTTTGAATGAAGGCATTAAGGTATCAAAATTATAAACCGGCCCGTTTATACCAAATCTATAGATGATGTTGATGATAATATTTTATATGTAGTGGAAAGTTAGTTCAAGACGTGTTAGTATATAAGTTATGATCTAACCATGGCGTTGATACATCAAAGGTGAATAAATAATGAAGAATTGGTGAACGATTCCTTACTTAAGTTATCTTGTGTTTAAGATACTCGTTCTTCGGTTAATGATAAGATAATGAAGCTTGATTTAGGTTCTTATAGTCATTGATGTCATGGAGTGTATGACTATAATTGGGAGTAACTTTAAGGTGAACTAAAGATAAGTGGTTGAGTTGTGTATGCTTGAGTTATGAGATGTTGAGATATATGTTTGATTGTTGTTGTATGTTTGAGTTGTATTATGTAGAATTAGGCTATCTTGAAAGATAACAAACCAGAATCTCTCACCGTGATTAAGGTGTCTTTGTGGGTAAGTTGTTGACGTGGTGTGGATTTAGCCGGTGTTAGTCGGAAAGCCATTAGGGAAAAGATTTATCTTGTCGAGAGGAAGCGTATAAATATAATGCTTGAGGTGGATAGTCGTTAAATAGGTAAAGTCTTGAATTATCTTTGTTTGTATGAGTGGTAGGTTAACGTCACCGTGATATTTGTATTCGAAACCCGGCTTTTAGTATTTCATATTCACGTGGAGGCGGGCGTTTATCTTGAGTTGTTCTGGGATGACCGGATGCTTTGGCCGAGGTAGGCTAGATGCCGTGAGGTGAATGGTGAACTGAAAGGCGCAGCAGTGTGCTGTCTTCTTTGGAGTTTTGTTGTAAGTAATAATAATTATTGTTGTCTCGAGGTTGTAAAGCAGTTAGTGATGTTAACCATTTATGCTTTTAGTTGTTGTAGTGTTGGTTAGTCTGTAGATGGGCAGTTGTATTATTTTTTATTATGCGTTAAATGAAGTCGTTTTATCGTTGCTCAGCTCTTTGGTGACTCTGATTATTCGGGTTGATGTGGTCGGCCGGTAGCACAGACAATTAGTTAAATGCAGCGCCCAACACACAATATAGTTCAGTGCGGTTAATGCGTTCAAAGCTATGTATGGATCCACAGAATCCTGGTAGGCCAAGCCATCAGGACAACAAATACTTGTCCTCAGTTATCCAGTTGACAAATTCCATAGGTATGTTTTACTATTGGTATAAAACTAAAGCACAGATAGACCCTTAAGGTGTGTCAACATATCTCAAGCAACCAGTCTTCACACATGGTCAATTTTATCTAGCACTGTCTGGTAAAACTGGAAATAATGTCAAAATTACTGATTTTGTAATGCTGCTCAGAACCAGGAACTAAATATACTACAAATGTCGTATATGATGAAGTTATGGTTTGAGCATGTCTACTATAACCCATATAAATATGTTTTTGAGTGTATAATCTTTTATTTGTTAGGTTGCTCACTAAATAATTCTTTTCCACTTATTTGCTTTCATAAAATCCTCAACAAAATGAGTCTTTTTACATAGCCAATCACATCCTTTTGATTCTATGTTATGTTGTCCATCATATTGTACTGTGAGTTCTTTTGGCTTGATATCCCGTGAGTTCTTTTGGATTGACTGATATTGTCGATATATACAGGTTAATATGCTCGTTTAAATACATATAATCAATAATGATTCTTTATCATCTTGCTGCATTTGACTTACTTACTTGCCAAACTATAATTATGACATTAATGATTTTGTTTCATATGTATGTTTACAATGTTTATATACTTTTTTCAGCTGCAACATACAAATGGAAGAACCCCATCTATTCATACCCCTCATAAAGATTGAGACCAGAAATTGGACTGTCCGGATCACAATAATTGAAGACATCCCAGTACTCACTTGTTCCACTAGCTTAAAGATAAAATGTTATGTTCTCGCAGATAGAGAGGTATTATTATAAAAATTTGTTATATTCTTTAAAATAAATCATCATATACCACAACTAAAATATTTTCTTATTACAAGGCAATAAATAATAGCATCTGTCTTTGATCCAGACATTGAAATCCTAAGCCCTGTACTTCAGCAATTCAAAGTCTATGACATACCGAATGCCCAAATAAGTCATGTGCAACAAGAATACCGAGTCTTAGCCAATCCAAACCAGTGGATCCTCAAACGTCACACTTTAATTCGTGTTGTTCCTGCAGCTGAGCCACATTTATGCGATTTTCTTTATGGTTTAACACAATTTGGAAAAATATCAAACTCCTTGAGCGAAGATCGGAGAACTGGTGTGGTTTGAAGTCGTGCAAGTGTTGGTGAGAACATATTTACAACCTTCTTATATAAATGCATCTTCATTTTGCTAATAATGCATTAACACATATACAATTTGATGCGGTATGTTGAAAGAAATATATTCGCTTTGAATAACAAAATATTATAACTACGCTAAGTAATAAATCTCACAACGAGATAAATATGTAAAGCAACAAAAATATTGCCCTTGGAGATAATAAAAAACTACTAAGCTATGCAATGTACCTCTGAGAGATAACCCACAAAATATATTTCCATATTTCTAGGAAATAAATCCTTAAGAAAATATATAAAAAATATAAGGTGTGTCTTCAGGTAAAAAGAAAGCTGACTTATTTATACTAAGCAAGAAATTTGTCGAGTTAATTATTAGATGTGGAGACAACTTTGAACTATTTTCTTCATATTTGTCACATCTTCATCATCTTCTCGGGTTGAAAAGAATTAGATCCTCGTTCCAAGTCTTAATGGATCACGTGTGGCACCAGTCTTCACATTGAATACGTCATGACATTTCTTGTGACTTGAAAACTTTAGATGATAGGCATTTAAGGTTGATTTTTCTTTGTAATCTCATATGGTCCGACCTTTACGCTTCAATTTGTTGTACTCACCTACTCCAAAAGCGATCTTTGGTCGAGCGGCCAAACAAGTCTCAACATCGAACTCCACAAATCGTCTCTTCTTGTCTACATCAAATTTTATTTTCTTGTGGTCTCTTGAAGTTTCTTCGTGCCTCCTCATGTATGTTTTGGAGGGTAGTAATAAGGTCCTCGGCCTTATCATGGATCTTTCTTCGGCGGAAGTCTTTAAATCAATTGATGTGCTTGGCGAGTTATATCCATAAATAATGGTGAAAAGGACTAAATCCCGTGCTCCTCTTCCAACTCCGATTATAGAAATTGACTTGATATAATCATTGGTCCCATGACTTTAGGTTGCCATCAATAGCAACTTAACGTATCCCAAAGTCACCCGTTGAAGCTACTTTTGTTTGTCCATCTTTAGAAACAACATATCCAAGAAATAACTGAATACGTCATAAAAGCTACACTTGTTAATTGAGAATGTTCGATGTTGGAGACTTTGTTGAAACTTGAGAACTTCGATACATCGCGTAGGTGTTGCCAAATGAGATTTCCTCGTGCGGACTATAAATGAGAATGTCATCAAAATAAACCACCAAGAACTTCCGATAAATGTCTTGAAAACTTGATTCGATTCTCTCTCTTAAAGGTACTAGGAGCATTTGATAACCCAAAGCGAGCATAACCAACCACTCAAGCAGGGCCCTCGGGTTTTTAAAAGGCTGTCTTCCACTCATCACTTAGGTCACGGATCAGTGATGATAACCACTCTTCAAATCCTAACTTTGTGAAAACCTTTGCCCGGATAATTGATCAGGCTAGATCATCGAGCCTAGGAATTGGAAATCGGTGCAGCGGTAATATTAATGAAAGCTCATTATCGGCCATAACGTCGCCGTTGAGCAATCGCCCAGGTGTGAGTAAGGTAAACACATGAACTCAGGCTCTCCACGAATGTTCCCTTTAACCCGAGTAAGCTCCTCCAACGGCATCCTAACTCCTGCCATTGCTCTTGGGGGCTCATCGATAGTGAGTCCGGTTAGATAAGCTTGCTCCGGGGAATCAAAACAATTTGATGTTGAATATGCCTCATTGGTGGTAATTCTTGAGGTAACTCTTAGGAAAACATCTAGGTATTCTTCTAATAATGGTCGAACTTCGTTTTGCAAAGTGCCTCGCTCATGAATTCTTTTAGCGCTAATAAATTCTTTCTTGATGGAGGCGGTGGTGAAACTGGGAGAACATGCTTTATAGTATCAAGATAATCTTAGTATTATTCATCATGAAGTTGTAAGTATTACGCTTTCCATCATGTACCACATGTCTGTAAAATTGCCACGAACATCCCAATAAGAGATGACATGCATCCATTGTAATCACGTCATACCATGCCTTATCCTTGTACTTTGCACCAATTGAGAATGGCAGAAGAAACGGCCAGGTTACACTTATCTACCACCTAACCCAAATAGCCCAAGTTTATATGGGTTTGGGTGTGCCTCATTTTTAAAGACAACTTCTTTTCTAATTCTTCGGACACCACTTTTCATAGCTCCGAAATCAATAACAAGTTTGTAGACTTTTCCTTCAATTTTACAAGTGGATTGACATATGTTATTGCGAAGTCGATCATCACCTTCACTAGATCGAGGTGTGTCAAACAAACCACGTCGAACCAAGTAGTAGTGAACTTGCATCCCCATTTACAATCTCCTCATCATAAACCGGTTCACTTTCATAATCCTTTGTCCACCCTCTTCTGGATCGGCACAAATAGCTTCTAAACGGTCATTTCCCGTATTGGCTCACTTTTTATTCATATGAGCGGTGTCCCACTTCATGACATTTGAAATATTTCACTTGAGAATTGCCACCACTTTTAGTTGGTTTAGGGTAGCAGACGGTCTAGTTATAGTAGTCACGGGATTAGTACACCTCTGTTGAACTTGTGTTGGTGGGGCACCTCAGGAAGACTTTTGGAAAGAGACTTTTCAAGATTGAGGAGCCACGTAATTTGCTTACGACGGATTAATAGGATCAAAGAAATTTCAAAGAATGTTGAAGCTGTTGTTCGCGGCAGCTAATGTATCGTGGGGCTAAGCAGTGCGTTTGTGTCATTCAATCTACTCGATCGTAAGGTTGATAAATCTTGCGATCTAAGAACAACATGCAGATGCGAAATTGATGATATATTATCCTTACATAGTTGTAAGGAAGAAATCGCGATCTCATATGCTTCATAAATTTCTCCCATGTTGATTTTTTATTTTCCTTGACAAATCCATTGTTGTTTCAATTGTTTCACTCACGATGCGGCTCACCTCTTAATTTTAGCGCAACCGATTGGAACACTTGATCAAGCCCAGCTTAACTGAATTTCAAGACTTCTTCTACAATAGCGATCTAGTCAATAAATTCCTCGGTGAAGGTACCACTTGAAACTTCAGGATGTCAAGCTTGAAGCGATTCCCGTCTATTGGAAGCTAGCGATGGTTGAAGCTTGACCAACCACTTGCTCCACCGGTTAAAGGTTGACTTGGTTTTGTGGAACTTTTACATCATTATCAAATCTACTATTATCTACAAATTGAGGACTCTTAGTATTTTGGTGTGAAGAATACTTTTCATTGGAGAACTTGTCGTCGTAAAATTTGTTGTTGAGTTATTTGCTACATCGCCTCGGCGATTTGGATGGAAGTGATGTCCTCGTAAGGTTGCCCCAAGTTCCTCCTCCGTTTGCTCCGATTGTTGCTCCAAATGAGCCGCGTGCCATGTCGTCCCTCAAGTAGACATCTTCTAAGGAAGAAGTTGTACTACGTTGCGACCCTCTTTTCATGAGAGCTCCACCTCACAGGTGCTTCATTTATAGATGACAACACGACTTCGAGGAACTTTGGCTCGATGTCAGCGGATGTAGAGAATCGTTGAAAAGAGAGAAATATATTTCACTTGAATAACAAAATATTATAACTATGCTAAACAATAAATCTCTAGCGAGATAAATATGAAAAACAACAAAAATATCCCAATAGAGATAATAAAAAGCTGCCAAGCTAGCAGTATCTTATAAATGCAAAGAATGTATGCTAAACCACAAAATATCTTTCGAATATTTACAGAAAATAAATCATAAGAGAAAATATAAAAAATATATAGGTGTGTCTTCAAGATAAAAAGAAGCACTTATTTGCTCTTAACAAAAGCTATCAAGTTCTACTAATTTTTAGATGTGGGACAACTTTGAAATCTTTTCTTCACTTATTTGTCTCATCTTCATCCTAATTCATTCGAACACTACTCGAGTTCTTATTATCTATGTTGAAACATATCGGTTGTGAAACTAATATATGGTTAGTCCGAGGACTAGAATAAACAAAATATGCCCTCAACTAAGTTTTTTCATAAAAAATAGTTAAATACAAACAACAAACCGACAATAGAACAAATATCTTACATAGTTACAATCCATATGAAAATGGATGATACATTTTTACACTTCAGAAGGAAATTACAAGTGAAGGATAGTTTACCTTAAGTTGTAACCAAAAACATAAAGTGAATCATCATCTTGCTTCATCCATTTCAGTTGAAAAACGCAGCTTGCATCAGTGTAATTTGAGTCCCTGTCTTCTGAGCCTTGGGGCAGCTCGATGTCACTGAGCGATTGTGCTATAAGAAGGTAAGCGGTTTAAAACCATTGATGGAAAATGCACTGATATATCTGTTGTGCTATCTCCATTCTGTACTGATAATCCTGTCAGGGCGTTAGACACATGATGCATATTCCAAGTTCACGACACATCAAGCATACTTGGCCTATCTGTAGACTTTCTTCGGAACATTTCTGGAATGTCTCTCCATGTTCCTCAATGAGTTAGGATTGATTTTTCCAACCAACAAAGGATCAATAATGGTTTCAAGTAATCCGTTCTTTACGGTCTAGGGCCCATTCAGACAAGCTTACCTGTTCCGTTGGAAGAGATACATTAATAACTGGTCTCGCACAGAGAACTTGACAAGTACTACCCGAATGAGTATACATCCGATTTCTGAGTTAATTGCATACACGCGCAGAAGTACTCGGGATCATGATATCAAAGCTTCCTTTTACAGCAGGTATAACATGAGGTCTGATCCAGGAGGACCTAGCTTTGAAAGCCGAAATCAGAAACCTTGGCTGTGTAATCTTCATCAAGTAGAATGTTGGTTGACTTCACATCTCTGTGAATGATTGATCCATCAAACAAGCATGAAGGTAATGTAACCCATTGGCTGCTCGATGCAAATTTCAAGCCTCTTTTCCCATGGCAGCTGAGATTCTGCCCTATGGTAGCTGCCAGAACTCTCATTAACCACCTTGTAAGATGGTCTCTCAAAGTCTTTTCCATAAATTCATATACAAGAATCATCTCATTCCCTTCATCTAATGCAATCAAAGGATACAAGGTGGCGATAGCCGAAGTTTAGATAACATTTATCTCTGTATGAAATTCAGAAAGCCCTGACCATGTCCTGTTTCACTTCTTTTCACAGCAACTTTCTTCCCACTCAAAACCCCACTGTAAGCTTTCCCAAAACCACCCTCAATAACGAACCCGGATTGAACTTATTAGTCGCATGGAAAATAGCTGATAAAGACAACCTCAAATCCAAGGTTCAGATCTTGAAGAGCTGAAGGATTTGATGTTCTCTAGTACTATCAAAGTATGAGTACCCACCATTCACCCCTACTAATTGTGACTCAACTAACTCATTGTTAGGCTTTCTTTTACCCTCCTCAAAACAAAAGATCAGAACTGCAACTAAGATTATAATGACAATAGCTCCTCCAATACCTGAAGCTACAAGTACAACCCAAGTTTTTTGGCTTTTGCTACCTGAATTCCACCGCCTAATAGCTCCATTATCTCCACACCATTCAAGAAAGCAGGCTGCTGAGATTGATCATGGCGGCCAACACCAATATTCATTCCTCCAGAATCATCAGAATCAACAACTAAATCGCGTAAAATGGAGCAAACTAACCCGGTAAACTATATCAGAAGGCGAATAAACGCATACTTACTATAAACATACAAATAGAAAGCATTTTTGATTGATAGTGTAGCTAATAATGTCACAAAAATGCAGCCGGACAAGATGGAAACATTCTTACTCACATTAAACATCAAGTTATGTTGAAAAGATCCGGAACTTCCCGAAGCAACCAACTCCTTGGCAGTGTTGTACACACTTGATCAGGGGCTACATATTCTGATGCCATTTGGGGTAGATAATTGGGCCTCAATGAAGGCTTTGGAACATTTTTGTGCAACATCATTAAAAAAGCAAAGACGTCATCAGGAATCCAGCTTTCTCCCCTAGTGTATCATTATTGGGTGTGAGAGTTCTCCTCAACGTTAACCCGATGAATCACTTTTAAGGCACCAGACAACAATCTGAAGTTGGAACTTTTTCTCTGATGGTGAAACATTTGGAGCAGAATCATTGATGAAGTCGTCAGGAGCAACAAACACTTCAATCGCACTGATGAAGGCGAATGAAGATTCTTGAAAAGGTTCAAATGTAATTCTGACTTGCCAACTGGCAAAAACGAACATCTTGAATATCAGGCAATTGCGTGTTTTGTCTACATTGAATTTGGACAAGAGTGTGGGTTTTCAGAGCTGAGACACTGAAGGAAGAGTTGAAGAAGAGATGTGATGATATGAATTCAAAGGGGGTAGAAATGAAGCCGAATAATATAAATTCCCTAATTGGTCTATGCAAATTCATAATATGAGTTTTTGTGAATACTCTTGATGTTTTATTGAGAGGGCTGCGCTTGAGTTGTTGAGTTTGTTTTCTGAAACAGACCTACTTTGCTGCTCAACAATTTGAATGAATTTCCATTGCTGTTTTCATCTCCTATGTAGTTGTGTCCGTTCACTAACTTGCTTTCGCTTGACCCACAATTGATGAAGTATTTCAGTACAGTGTATGACGATGAAGGTAGCCTTACAAATGAAAATCAAAAATATCACAAATATTATGTGAGGGAATGTCTCCATTGATGAATTTGGTGTGGAGTAGTAAAATGTGTGCAACTAAATAATTGAAGCAGCTTCACGGACGACTTATCGTTGACTCGATACAACCAACCAGCCAAAGGAGAAGACT